>PVHY01005854.1:22510-79463 GCA_004024945.1 Uropsilus gracilis | reverse complement strand
AACCAACCAACAAATCGCAGAAAATGGGAGATGGAGTGACTGGAGGGGGGATAGGGAGGGGGGGATAGGGAGGAAGGCGGAGGGATCAATTAATGCACAAATGTGACAAATCAATAAAAAGAATTTTTCAAATTAAAAAATAAATAAAATAGAAAAAATACACAACCAACTTCATCTCATTAAAAAAAAAAGGATGAACCACATACATAGTTTTGTATATTTATGAGGATTATTTCTGGAACAAATGAGTGAGGATAGGAAACTGCTGTCCCTTAGGAGGAAAACTATGAACCAGGGGTCAAGAGCAAAAGAGACCAGGACCATTTTATACATTTTTTTTTGTCCCTGTTGAACACTGTACTACGGGCAAGTATCATCTATTCATGACGAAGTAATTTGAATACAAAATTTAAAACCTTTCTTATCAGTCCATTTGGTTTGCATAGGTCTTAATGTTTTTGTTTATTCAATGTTAGCTTACCTGTGGTAAACTAAGAAGCAAAAACAGTATCAAGGAAAGTATTAAACTAAAAATAGTTAAGATAGAGATATATTTACTCTAGGCATGAAGGGGTGACTTTATGACAAGACATAACTGTGGTTAGTCTTGTAATGAATGTCTAATCTAGAAACTGCAGAAGTCAGTGAAGTGAAAAATCATATCAGGCAACAAACAAAGGCTCATATTAGAGATGAGATTTGACTGGCTTCAAGAAAAGCAGAAATTGGACTCTTTATTAGAATTGCATTGAATCTGTAGATTGCCTTTGGTAGTATGGCCATTTTGATAACGTTGATTTTTCCGATCCATGAACAGGGAATGTCTTCCATTTTTAAACATAATCTTCTATTTCTTTTAAGAATCTTTTAAAGTTTTCTTTGTATAGGTCTTTTATGTCTTTTGCTAGGTTTATTCCCAAGTATTTGATTTTCTTTGGTGCAATGGTAAATGGGGTGTTTTTAAAAATTTCCTCTTCTGATTGATTCTTTGCATATATGAATGCTGTTGATTTTTGTGTGTTGATTTTGTATCCAGCTACCTTACTGAATCGGTTGATTATTTCAATCAGCTTTTCTGTCAATTTTTCTGGGTTCTCTACATAGAGTATCATATCATCTGCGTATAATGATAACTTTATTTCTTCATTCCCTACTTGGATTCCTTTTATGTCTTTCTCTTGCCTTAGTGCCCTAGCTTGGACTTCCAGAACAATGTTGAAAAGGAGTGGAGATAGTGGACATACTTGCTTGGTTCCAGAACTTAATTGAAATGGTTTCAGTTTTTCCCCATTAAGGATGATACTTGCTGTGGGTCTGTCATATATAACTTTTATTATGTTAAGGTATGTTCCTTTTATACCATCTTTTTCCAGGGCTTTCTTTATGAAAGGATGCTGAAATTTATTGAATGCTTTTTTGGCATCTATTGATAGGATTATATGGTTTTTGTTTTTCTCCTTGTTGATGTGATGGATTATGTTGATTGATGTAAAACCATCCCTGTGCCCCTGGGATGAATCCCACTTGGTCATGATGGATGATCCTTTTTATGCAATGTTGGATTTGGTTTGCCAGGATTTTCTTTAGAATTTTTGCATCTGTGTTAATTAGGGAGATTGGTCTAGAGTTCTCTTTCTTTGCACTATATTTGGTTTTGGAATTAGTGTAGTATTTGTTTCATAAAAGGTATTTGGTAGCTTTCTTTCCTTCCTTCTCAATTTTTGAAAGAGTTTTAATAGTACCAGTGTTAGTTCCTCTTTGAATGTTTGGTAGAATTCACTTGTGAAACCATCTGAACCTGGGCTCTTGTTTTTAGGGAGAGTTCTGATGACTGCCTCAATTTCACTACTTGTGATTGACCTGTTTAAGTTTTCTATTTCTTCTTTGTTCAGTATTGGATGGCTGTATTGTTCTAGGAATTTGTCCATCTCTTTCAGGTTGCTGTATTTGTTTGCATATAGATGTTCGTAGTAGTCTCTAATTATCTTTTGGATTTCTGCCAGGTCTGTTGTAATATCTGTCTTTTCATTTATGATCCTGTTTATTTGAGTTTTCTCTCTTCTTTTCTTTGTAATCCTTGCAAGGTGTTTATCAGTTTTATTTATTTTTTCAAAAAACCAGCTTTTGGTTTTGTTTATCTTCTCGATGGTCTTTTTGTTTTCTATTTCATTAATCTCTGCTTTTAATTTTGTTTTTTCTTGTCTTCTGCTGGATTTTGGATTTTTTTGTTGCTCTTTTTCTAAGTCCTCAAGTTGGGAGATTAGAGTATTTCGTTGGACTGTTTCAATGCTTTTTATTTGGGCCTGTATTGCTATGAACTTTCCTCGTAGTACTGCTTTTGCTGTGTCCCACACATTTTGGAACAAGTGCCATTATTGTCGTTTGCCTCCATGTAGGTTTTAATTTCTTCTTTGATTTCTTCTTTTACCCAGTGATCTTCCAGAAGCCTATTGTTCAGTCTCCATGTAGTGTTTACTCTCCTCATTTTCTTTTCATTGTTGATTTCTAATTTGATGCCTTTATGATCAGAGAAAAAGTTTGGTATTATTTTAACCTTTGTGTATTTATTCAGGTTTGTCTTGTGGCCTAATATATGACCAATTTTAGAGGATGAACCTTGTGCATTTGAAAAAAAGTGTATTCATTTCCTTGGGGCTGTAGTGTCCTGTATATATCTATTAGGTCCATTTGGTCTACCTCTTCCTTTAAATATTTTGTTTGTGTAGTTGCTGTTTTGTTGATCTGTGTTTTGTTGAGAGTGGAGTGTTATAATCTCCTACCACATATGTATTCTCATCAATGTTTCATTTCAATTCTACTAGTAGTAGTTTTATGAATTTTGGTGCTCCCTCATTAGGTGCGTATATGTTGATTGTTGTTATGTCTTTTTGGTAGATTGACCCTTTAACCATTAGGTAGTGGCCATCTTTATCTTTTGTCACTTTTCTTAATTTGAAGTCTGCTCTGTCTGATATAAGAAAGGCACACCCTGCTTTCTTGTGGAGGCCATTTGCTTGTAGTGTAGTTTTCCAGCCCTTACCTTCAGTCTATGCTTATCCTTAGAGATCTTGGAGGCAGCAGAACATTGGGTTCTGTTTTCTGATCCAGTCTGCAACTCTTCATGTTTTGATTGCTGAGTTTAGACCATTGACATTTAGGGTGATTATTGATGTTTGTGATTCTAATGGTTTCCTGGTGGTCATTTTTGGGTATTTTGTTGTTGTTGTTCTTTGTATTTGTTTTTCTTATGGTTTTGATTTTGAGGCCTCCTGCAAAATTTCTTGGAGTGGGGGTTTAGTGGTAGCAAATTTCTGGAGACTTTGCTTGTCAGAGAAGGTTCTAATTTTTTTCTTCATAGAGGAAGGATAGCTTTGCAGGGTAGAGTATTCTTGGCTGGCACTTTTTTTCTTGGAGTTTTTTGTAGGAGTGATGCCATTCTCTCCTTACCTGGAGTGTCTCTTCAGAAAAATCTGAGGTCAGTCTAATGGATTTTCCTTTGTAGGTTATCTGTTTCTTTTCTCTAGCCATTCTCATTATTTTTTCCTTATCTTGGGTTCTTGGAAGTTTTACGATGATGTGTCTTGCTGTGGCTTTCCTTTCATTAGTTTGATGTCCTTTTGGCTTCCTGTATTTTCATTTCTTTCTTCAGATTTGGGAAATTCTCCTCTATTACATTTGAAAAAGCCTCTCAGTTTCCATGACTCTCTCCTCTCCTTCTGGGATTCCTATTTCTCTATGCTTCTTTTCTTTAAGGAATCTGACATATCTCTGAGCTTGTTTTCAGTTCTCTTTGTTTGTTTCTCTTTTTCTTTCTTTGTCCTCTATTTCTGTATCCTCAAGTGTGCTGATGTATTCTTCTATTTTACCTAATCTGCTTCCATGGTTTTCCGTGCATTTTTGAGCTCATCTATTGCAACCTTTAAATCTTGAGTCTCTTTCAATTTCAATTTTAGGGATTCAGTTCATTGATAGGACTATGCATACTGATGCTTTCTTTTTATATGATTCTACTTCTTCCCTTAGTACATTAAATGCTTCTATCATTCTGTTGTCTTTTTTTTTCTAATTCTTTTCTTATTTGTTGGAGTGCATTTAACATGTTGATGTTGGAATCTTTGTCTAAGATACACATCCTTTCTTCAATATTTTCCTAAGTGTTTCCTGGGGCTTGTCTTTCCTTTGTTGGTGATGTATTATTTCGTGTAGGGCTTGCTTGCATCTTTACAGTTTTTCTCCTTATTGTATTTTGCTTTCTAACTTGTTCTATATATTGAGAAACCATGGATCTGCTGTTGGTTGGCATGCTGATGGCAATATTTTAAGGTTGAAAGTAGATCCGTAGTATAGTTTAGTGATTTTAGTTTAGTCACTTCCAGTGTCTAACCTGGGTGGAGGAAGTGTTGGGCAGGTTCTGTCAGGAACCTGGCTGAAAGAAGGGATGGCTGCCCAAGACTGTAGCAAGATGTCATATGAATGGGACCCTCCTGGAGGCTTGGCAGTACCAAGTTGTTTTAATTACTATGGCTTTGTAGTATAATTTGAAGCCTCGAATGGTAATACCTCCTTTGTCTGTTTTTCTGCTTCAGGAGACTTTTTGAGATTCAAGGTCTTTTGGTATTCTATATGAATTTTAGTATTTTTTGTTCTATGTCTTTAAATAATGTCATTGGGATTTTATAGGGATTGCATTGAATCTGTAGATTGCTTTTGGTAGAATGACCATTTTGATGTTTATTGTTCAATTCCATGAGCAGGGAATATCTTTCCATTTCTTTATATCTTCTATCTCTTTTAGCAGTGTTTTAAAATTTTCTTTGTATAGGTCTTTCACATGTTTTGCTAGGTTTATTTCCAGGTATTTAATTTTTTTTTGGTGAGATGGTAAATGGAATTTTTTAAAAAGTTCTTCTATTTGACTTTTGCATATAGGAAAGCTACTGCCCTCTGTGTTGATTTTGTAACTGGCTATATTACTGAAATGGTTTATTGTTTCAAGGCAGAATTCATTTGTAAAGCCATCTGGTTTGGGCTCTTGTTTTAAAGGGAGAATTTTGAGGACTTCTTCAATTTCACTGCTTGTGATTGGTTTGTTAAGTTCTCTATTTCTTCTTTGTTTTATTTTGGATAGTCGTTTCTTTCTAAGAATCTGTCCATCCAGACTGTTGTATTTATTTCCATATAGTTGGTCATAGTAATCTCTTATTATCCTTTAGATTTCTTTTGTGTTTGTTGTAATTCCTCCTCTCTAATTTGTGATCGTGTTTATTTGAATTGTCTCTCTTCTTTCCTTTGTGAGCTTTGTGAGGGGTTCATCAATTGATTTTATTTTTCCAAAGAACCTACTTTTGGTCTTGTTGATCTTCTGGATAGTCTTTTTGATTTCTAGGTTATTTATTTCCTCATTTGTTTTTATTATTTCTTGTCTTCTGCTGGGTTCTGGGAATTTTTGTTGCTCTTTTTTTAATTTTTTGAGTTGGGAGACTAGATTATATCTTTGGTTAGTTTCTTAGTTTTTGATATGGGCCTATACTGCAATGAACCTCCCTCTTAGATATGCTTTTGTTGTGTCCCAAACATTTTAGAATGTTGTGTCTTACTTGTCATTTGTTTCAAATTTGGTTTTAATTTCTTCTTTAATTTCTTCCATCATCCAGTCTTCATTTAGTAGCATGTTATTCAGTTTCCATTTGTTGGATGCTCTTCTTGCTTTCTTTTTATTGTATATTTCTAGTTTGATACCTTTATGTTCTGAGAAAAACAATGGTGTTATTTTAATCTTTGTGTATTTACTCATGTTTGCCTTGTATCCTAGTATGTGGTCAATTTTAGAGAATGAGCCATGTGCATTTGAGAAGAAAGTGTATTCTTTTCCTTAGGTGTAGTGTCCTGTAGATATCTATTAGATCCCTTTTGTTTAAGTGTTCTTTTAAGGCATTTGTGTCCTTGTGTAGTTTCTGTTTTTTTATGATCTGTCCTTTGGTGAGAGTGGGTGTTAAAGTCTCCTAGCGTGTATGTGTTTTCACCAAATTTGCTTTCAGTTATGTTAGTCTGTCTTATGAATCTTGGTGCTTCCTCTTTTGGTGAGTATATGTTGATAATTGCTATGTCTTTTTGAGGGGTTGACCCTTCAAACATTTGGTAGTGATCTTCTTTCTCCTTGTCACTTTTTATTTTGAAATCTGCTTTGTCTGCTATAAGAACGGCTATTGCTGACTTTTTTGGGGGGCATTTGCTTGGAGAATTTTTTCCATCCTTTTATCTTTAATCTATGCTTATCTTTTGGGATCAGATATGTTTCTTGGAGGGAGCAGAATGTTTGGTTTTGTCTTTTATCAATTCTGTAACTCTATGTCTTTTGATTGATGAGTTTAGATTATTGACATTTAGAGTAATTATTGATGCTTGAGATTCTAACATTGGATTCCTGTTGACCATTTGGGGTTCTGTTTTAGTTACTTTTTTATCCGTTCTTTTTATTCTTCTGAGGTTTTCAGTCTTAGGGCTTCTTGCAAGATTTCTAGCTTGGTGGTTGCAAATTTCAGGAGATTTTGCCTGTCTGAGAAGATTCTAATTTTTCCTTCAGAGAAGAAGGACAGCTTTGCAGGGTAGAGTATTCTTGGCTGGCTCTTTTTGACTTGGAGTATATGGCTCCATTCTCTCCTTGCTTGGAGAGTCTCTTCAGGAAAATCTGAGGTCAGCCTAGTGGGTTTTCCTTTGTAGGTTATCTGTTTCCTCTCTCTAGTCATTCTCATTATTTTTTCTTTATCTTGGGCTTTTGGAAGTTTTATAGTGATGTGTCTTGCTGTAGTTTTTCTTTCATTAAAATAGTTTGGTGTCCTTTTTGCTTCCTGTATGTCAATTTTCATTTCTTTCTTCAGATTTGGGGAATTCTCTTACATTTTTGCACTAAAAAACCTTTCATTTCTATGTCTTTCTTGGATTCCAATTACTCCTATATTACCTTCTTGGATTCCAATTACTTTCTTGGATTCCTATTACTCTTATATTTCTTTTCTTTAAGGTATCTGATAGTGCTCTGATTTTTATTCCTGTTTTCTTACTTTGTTTTTTCCCTCTTAGTTCTTTATTTCTGCATATAGTGTGCGGATTTATTTTTCTGTTTCTTCTAATCTGTTTTCATGGCTTTTTCCTGCATTTTTGAGGTCTTCTCATAAAATGTATCTCCTTCAGTTTCTTATTTAGGGTTTCAATCTCATTACTCTGTCAATGATATTGTTCATTTTGCTGAATCATTTTTTATATTTTTCCTCATGGCTTGTTGAATGATTCTATCATCTTGCTTTCTCTTTCCCTTGTCTCTTTGAGTGATTTTTATCATGTTGATTCTGAATTCTTTATCCTGACATGTAGGGTATTTCTTCCATGTCTTCCTTATTAGTTTCTGGAGATTGTTTATACTTGGTGATGAATTGATTTCCTTTGGTATTACTTGAGTATTTGTGTTTTTCTTCCTTACTATGTCTTCTCTTCTGGCTTGCTCTATGTAATGAGCAACTACTCAAGTATTGGTTGTATTGGTTGGCATGTTGGAGCCTACCAGGTTGTGGTTAATTCTGCCTTTGTGCCTGGATTATTTCTTGGTTCTGTTGGCTGCTCTGGCCCAAACTCTTTTGGAGACAAGGAACACCTCCCAGACTAGTAGGGAACAAAACATATTGCCTAGTGCTATCTGCTGACTTCCCAGACTCACTTGGGCTGATCTAGACTCTTCCTGAGAGAAGAAATGCCTCCCAGAAGGGTGGAGAAAAAAAGGAAAAACTCCCTTCCCTGCACTCTCTACTGACTTCTTGGCTTCAACTGAGCTGTTCCAAACTCTTCTGGAAAGGAGAGATGTCTCCCGGGCAGGTGGAGAAAGAAACTCCCTTCCCCGTGCTGTCCACTGACTCATTGGTGAAGATGTGTCCCTCAGCTGCCGGTAGGCTAGGCATGTGTTGCATGGTACTTCTGGAAGGAAGCAGCAAGGCACTCTCACCTAAGGTGCTCCATGTTCACAGGTCCATTGGTGAAAACATGTTTTATGTTCTGTTGTTGACAGTTGATCATGTTCAATTTTAGTTTATTACGATAAGATGTCTATGAGTATGTGATTGATATATATTTCTACATATTACATATGTGATGTCAATTTGATATATTTGTGAGCATTAAATTGTCAGGCAATAGAGTTATCAGGAAATGCAAAGAAGTATTACAAAGTGATTGCAAATGAGTTTTCTGTCATTAGCTTGAGCAGTGAAATCTCACATGGGCAAAAAATAGTGTTTTTCATGGTTAATATGCTTATACTATCATTACAAGAGTAATTTGGGCAAAGGGAAGTGCTGGATTATTTTTACAATATACAGACATACATATTTCCAAATTGTGTGTGCGCTTGTATATACATATGAATAGCATTCATTTTAGAAAAAATATGTGATAGTGAAAACAAAATAAAACATTAACTGTAAGGAATCATAAAATTCTTGTGCAAGAGACAGTCTGTATATTTTTTCTTTTTTATGGTGCATTTTGAATTTTTAATTTTCATAAAATTATCTTAGAATACCCCTTCTCTTCTTGTTGAGAGAAAAGTTACATACTGTTCCATAGCTAAACTTTTGAAAGTTTTATATTTCTAGTGGACTTTAGATAATATTTTAAAAATAATTTTATTTTTTACATATTTATGTGTGTATGTATGTATGTGTGTGTATGTATATATATGTATATATACATCATTGCATTCTTCTGGGATCTCCCTCCACCTTATCACTCATGAATCTTCATTTTGATCTTTTTGTGCTACTCCCTTCCCTGATTTCTCCTTCCTTGCTCCTGTCCTCACTAGTTGCTGACTCAAGTTTTGTGCTAGGTTATTTTGACTTTTTCTTGGCTTTTTGTTATTCCTATATCCCATCTATGGGTGAGACCATTTGCTTCTGTATTTTTTCATTCTGATTTAGTGGTGCTAATTTGATTTCCTCTAGGTCCATCCATGTTATCATAAATGCACCATATTTGTAATTTTTGATTGCAGAATAATATTCTATTGTGTAAATATACCACATTTTTTTCAATCATTCATCTATTTGGGGGGAGTTGGGTTATTTTCACATCTTGACTACTGTGAATATTGCTGTAATAAACATGAGCATGGTGTTCTTTTGCATTAGTATTTTGGTGTCCTTAGGTTAGATTACCAAGGAGAAATTGCTAGATGGAATGGTAGATTCATATTCAGTAGTTTGAGGGTCCTCCATACCTGCATACAGCTTCCATAGTGACTGGGCCAGTTTGCATTCTCACCTGCAGTGTGATAGTGTTCTTTTTTGCCACATCCATACCAGCACATGTTGCCTGTTCTTAATGGTGTAAGGTGGTATCTTACTGTGGTTTTGAGTTTTATTTCCCTGATCATTAGTGATGTTAAGCATTTTTTTCATATATCTTTCATATATCTATTGTCATTTGAATTTCCTCTTTGGAGAAGTGTCTTCTAGCTCTTTCCCCCGTTTTTGACTGGGAATTTTGCTTTGTTTTTGCTAAGTTGAATGAGTTCTTTGTGTATCTTTGTTATCAGTCCCTTATCACTTGCTTAGAGAGCAAAATTTGTTTCCCATTTGGTTGGATATCTTTTTGTTTGGTTATTTTCTCTTTTGCTGTACTTAAGTTTTTAAAAATTTTATGTAGTCCCAGATGTCTATGTTTTCCTTTACTTTTTAGCATGTGTAGATGTGTCCTAAAAGGCATTCTGGAGTGTAAGTCTAGGTTATTTTGTCCATATTTTTCTCTATATATTCTATGGTTTCAGGTCTTACATTCAAGCCTTTTATCCATTTCAAATTGGTTTTTATATATGGTGTGAGGTAGTTGTCTAGGTACATATTTTTTTCATGTAGTGGTCCAGTTTTCACAACACTATTTTTATAATTTTATTTTTTTAATTGATTGCATATATAAAAATACATATATATATATTTCATCATTGTCAACCTAATTGTTCTCCCACCACCTTATCACACATGAACCATCTTAAATTCTTGTGTCCATACCTCCTCTGATTTTCCCCCCTACCTCTCTCTTGCTCTATTTTTCAGTTGTACTGATAGTTGTAAACGTTTCTTGTCTGTTTTCAATAGCCCCCACATATAAGTGAGACCATCCAGTATTTTTCTTTTTCTTTCTGTCTTATTTCCACTAACATGATTCCCTCTAGCTCCACTCATGTTCCAGCATATTTACTAGAAAGGTCATCCTTGTTCCAATGCATGTTTTTAGTCCCTTTGTCAAAAATTACTTAACCACGCATCTATGGCTTTATTTCTGGACACTTGATTCTGTTCCATGGGTCTGATTGTTTTTGTACCACTACCATGCTGTTTTAATTATTATGGCTTTATAATATTCTTTGAAGTCAGGAAGTGTAATACCTCTGTTTCTCTTCTTTTGGTCAGGAGGGTTTTGATATTCAAGGTCTTATTAAAAAAATTCCATATAAGTTTCAGTATATTTTCTTCTATCTCTTTAAAGTACGTCATTGAAATTTTTATTGTAATTGCATTGAGTCTGTAGATTGGTTTTGGTAGAATGGCCATTTTAATAATGTTAATTCTTCCATACCATGAGCAGGGAATGTCTTTCCATTTTTTATGTTTTCTATTTTTTGTATCTGTGGTCATTAGGTGTATTTGTCAATAGTTTTCTTTCTTTGTGCTATTTTATTTTGGTTTTGTATTAGTGTAATGTTTGCTTCATAGAATGTGTTTGGCAGTTTTCCTTCTTTCTCAATTTTTTGGACTAGTTTTAGTAATAAAGACCTTATTTTATCTTTGAGATATTGGTAGAATTTGTTTGTGAAATTGTCTGATCCTGAGCTCTTGTTTTTAGAGAGCATTCTGATGACTGCTTCATTTTGTGATAGTTTTGTTTAAGTCCTCTATTTCTTCTTCGTTCAGTTTTGGGTGACTATCATTCTAAGAATTTGTCCATCTTTTCCAGATCATTGTATTTGCTTGCATATAGATGTTCATAGCTGTCTTTAATTATCTTTTGGATTTCTGATGTGCTGGTTGCAAGTTCTTTTTCATTAATGATTCTGTTTATCTGTGTTTTTGTCTTCTTTTCTTTCTCAGTCTTGCAAGGAGTATCAATTTTATTTATTTTTTCAGAGAATCAGCTTTGGGTTTTGTTTATCTTTTAGATTATTACTACTTATTTTTTTCTTTTGGTTTCTATTTCTATTTATTTCTGCTTTGATTTTTTATTACTGCCTGTCTTCTGCTGGGTTTTGGGTTTTTGTTTTTCTATTTCCTTAAGTTGGAGGATTAAATTATTTCTTTGGTTTGTTTCTCACTTTTTGATATGAACCTATATTGTTATGAAATTTCCTCTTAATATTGATTTTTCTGAGTCCCATGTAAATTGGAGTGTTGGATAAGCTTCATCATTTGTTTTGATATAAGTTTTAATTTCTTTTTTTTTTCTTCATTTACATGATCTTCCAGTAGACTGTTGTTCAGTTTCCATGTAGTATATACTATCATTTTCTTTTCATTGTTGATTTATAGTTTGATATCTTTATGATCAGAGGAAAAAGTATAAATTATTTTAATATTTGTCTATATAATTATTCACATTTGCCTTGTGACCTAATATATGGTCAGTTTTGGAGAATGATCCATGTGCATTTGAAAAATAAGTACATTTTTTCCTTGGGGGTGTAGTGTTCTAGAGATTAGCTATTAGGTCCCCTTAAATATTTTATGTCCTTGTGTAGTTTCTGTTTTGATGATCTGTCCTTTGGTGAGAGAGGAATGTTAAAGTCTCATGCTACATATAAATTTTCACCAGTGTTCATTTGCAGTATTGCTAGTAATTGATGAATTTTCTTGCTTCCCCATTTGGTGAATATTTTAATAATTGTTATGGTTCTGATGACTCCCTTTATCATTAACAAGTTTGAAATTACTTTATCTGTTATGAGAATATCTATCCCTGCTTTCCTTAGGGGGACATTTGCTTAAAGGATTGTTTTCCAATCCTTTACTTCCAGTCACTGTTTATATTTAGAGTTCAAATGTCTTTCCTGGAGGCAGCAGAACACTGGGTTTTGTTTTTTGATCCAGTCTGCTACTCCATGTCTTTTTTAATTGATGAGCTTAGACCATTAACATTTAGAGTGATTATTGATGTTTGAGAGTCTGAAGTTGTCATTTTGAAGTTCTGTTTATGTCTGTGTTTTGTTCTTCCTGTGTGTTTTTCTAGTTTTTACAGTAAGGCTTCTTGTAAGATTTCTTGGAGTGGAGGTTTAGTAGTTGTGAATTTTCTAAAAACCGAGAAGATTCTGAGAAGATTATCTGAGAAGATTCTTATTTTTCCTTCATAAAAGAAGGAGATATTTGCAGAGTAGAATATTCTTGGCTTACATTTTTGTGTTGGAGTTTTTAAACTAAGTGGCTCTAGTCTCTCCTAGCTCCATGGAAGTGTCTCCATGGAAAAATCTGAGGTCAGCCTAATAGGTTTTTCTTTATGTTTTCTGTCTCCTTTCTCTAGAAAGTTTCATTATTTTTTATCTTGGATTCATAGAAACTTTATGATGTTGTGTTCTTAGTATGGTGTCCTAATTTCTTCTATGTCTATTTTCATTTTCTCTATTCCTTAAATATATACCTTCTGTTCCAACAGCTGTCTTCTTCTTGGATTCCAATTACTTTACTATTTCCTTTCTTCAAGGTATCAGAAATTTCTCTGAGTTTTCCTTCTATTTTAATTCTTTGTATTCCCCCCTTTCTCTCTCTATTTTGGGGTATGTTTTCTATTTCATTGTCTTTAAGGGTACTGATTGGTTCTTGTATTTCATCTAAGCTGTTTTCATGACTTTCCCTTGCTTTGTTGAGCTCCTTTTTTGCTCTTTTTTTATCCAGGATTTCTTTCTGTTTCTTTTTTAGAGATTCAATCTCATTTTTAGGTTCACTAATTATGTTACTCTTCTTGATACATTCTTTTCTCTATATTTGTCTACCTCTTAGCTTTTATATTTTTGTTATGCTGAGCTTGAGTTCTCTTAACTTTTTGATAGCTTTTGTCATGTTGAGCTTGATTCTTTGTCTGACAGAGAAGGCATTTCCTCAGTTATCATTGTTTGGTTCTAAGGCTGTCTTTCCTTTGGTGATATGTTGTTTCCTGGGGAGATAGCTTGGTATGTGCAGTTTTTCTCCTTCTTCTGTTTTCAGGTTTCAGATTTGCTCTACATGTTGGGACATTATGGTTCTTGTATTGGCTGACATAGTTGTTGAAGGCTCCCAGAAAATGCACTCATTGGGGTTCTGAACACTGAGATGCTGCTTCCACAATTTGCCAGGCTGATAATAGGTATGGCACCAGCTGTGGGCCTTTTTTCTCCCAGGAACGGCAATCACAGTGGTTCCTGGTGCTGGGATGCTGGTTCTGCACTTTGCTGAGCTGGTTGTGGGGATGGTGTCAGCAGTAGACCTTGTCCTTTACCAGGGAAGTGATTCTTGGCACTGGGGCACTCATTCTGCACTTTGCTGGACTGGTTGCTAGCAGTGGACCTTCCTCTTCCTCAGGGACTGCAATCACAGGGGTTCCCAGTGTGGGATGTTGGTTCTGTGCTTTGCAGAGCTTATTGCTCAGATGGCACTGGTATTGGGTCTTCCTGTCTCCCAGGGACTTCACTCACAGGAGTCTCCAGGACTAGAATGGTGGTTCTGTGCTTTGTAAGGCTGATTTCCCAGATAGTGCTGGCAGTGGCTGTTCATAATTTTTCCAGGGCTTTGTACCCACACTATGAATAAGTTTTCATAAAAATTCTAGTCAAATACATATGGAACTTTAAATGCTCACATTAATGCTTTCATTGAAATGTTGCTACAGCAGTGCATTTTAATCAGAAAATTTCCAAAAACATTGAAATGAAATATTTTTTCAACAAGCTATGTATCGGCTCATGATAATATTCTCAAGGTCCATATTATTTTCTTTCATCAGAATTTGCTTTCTGTAACTGGAAACAAGAAAAACCTTTTAACTTCATCAATAGGGAGTTTGATTTAGACACTTAAGGCTTCAAAGTTGAAGACAGAAAAATGATAGCAAGGAAAATCAGGCCATGAAGTTTCAAAGGGTCGGCTAGGTTGCTCACCAGCATTTATTACTCCTCCAAGAGAAAATTTAAACTTCTTGAGAAACTATGGAAGTTTGGTCATGGAGTTTGCTTTGGGCAATGAAAAGAGGAGAAAAATCTATGTAGGGCAAGAGTTATTGTGTGTATGTCACAAGATCCTCTCCTTTCTACCATATCAACCAGGAATATCTTGGTATGGGATATTCCATTCCAGTTTGAAGGAATGTTCAGATGGTTCCTAATTTTGGTGTCATCGAACAGTTAAATAACCAAAACCTGCATGACATTAATAGTGTTTGTTATACTACACCAACTAACCAATCAAACTAATATATCACCCATATGTCACTTTGGGGACTTAATGAAGAAGCATGTAGCTCATTGACATTAAAATAGTTACTCCTTAGCCTCAATTTTTCATTGAGTGTATTTGAAGTGACAAATGCAGGTGACTATATCTTTTCTCCTGACTTAAAATTATGTAGAACACTGAGTCACCTTAGAAAAGTAGCAGTAGTCTTGTTTTTGAAATTTCCACAGAAGATTGTACAAACTTTGTAGCAATCAGGTATCTATATGGGGCAGAGAAAGAAATATTCCTGCAGGTTCTCAAGGGGTTGTGTGAGTGATCATGTCCATGGTACTGTGTCCATTCACATGTCCTTATGTGATTTGGGGGACATTTGAAATATTTAAAGTAATTCAACTTCAAGGTTATGGGTACTTTTTGTTAATTACTGTCATTTTTCCTCTTCTGGTTGGATTTTTTTTCTTTCCAGTATTTTATTCTAACTGACTCTTTTCTGCACTAGTGTGCAAAATTTCTTTTGAAAAAAATTTACTGATAACTTTATGAGGTCTAACTTGTATGGAATAAACTTTTTCTTCACACTCTTTAGGTCCTTTCATTATCCTTAATTTTTACCTTTTTTAGCTGTAACATGTCTTGGTGTGAATCTCTTAGGTTCATCTGATTTGATTTCTTTTAGCTTCCTGTACTCCCATGGGTGTTTCCTTCCACAGATGAGGGACATTTTCAGACATTATTTCCTGAAATATTTTTTCTGTTCCCCTTTTATCTCTTCTCTTCTGGGTCCCCTACACTGTGAAAAATTATTCCTCCTAATGTTTCTTATGACATTTTCATTTTTAAAGTTCCTGTCTAATTTGATGCTCTTTTAGGATTCATTCTCATTGTTGTTCAACTCATTAATTTGCTCTTCTCTTCTTCATTAAATTTGCTATTAGACTCTCTCCTGTAATTTCCATTTTATTGTGATTTTTTCAGACTTGTAACTTCTATTTGGATCTTTATTCAAAATTTCTGGTTTACCGATTCTTTAGTACATTGAACCTCTTATAAGAGTCATCATCACTAAATTGACATTGGGAGAAATGATAAAGAAGTTTTTTTAAACTTAAAACAAATACTAGTAACAAGTAAAATGCAATATAATAATATTAAATAAAAAAATCTCACTAGAAAGGTTAAATCTACATATAAAAAAGTAGATGAATAATTTATAAATGGGCAAAGTGATTAAAAGACAAAACTAGTAAAATTAACTAACACTAAGTAATTACACAAAACATATATACAATGACATGATGTATCACAAATCCAAAATGTGGGGAGGCAAAAATATAGTTTTGAAATATTTTCAACTTTCATACATAAACAACAAAACTTACAGTTAACACACAAAATAAAATGGTAAAAAAATCTAAATATACAACTACAAAAATCCACAAACCTCAAGGTAAGTGTACAAGGGAAGAAGGTAACAGAAAGAAATCACATAGGATGTTGGAAAACAATGAACAAATTGTCAATATCTACATACCTATCAACAATCAACTTAGTTGTCAATAAACTTATTCTTCAAAATACATAGTTATTTAATGAATAGAAAAATAAACACATTATTTGCTGTGTGTAAGAGACTCGCTTCAGAGTTAAAGATATATGTGAACTGAAAGGAAATGATGGAAAAAATTCACACAAAAGTAAAAAGAGAACTTGTACAACTACTCTCATGTTACCTAAAATAAAACTTTAGAGCAATAATTAATAAAGATGATGTTTACATAATGATGAAAAGTCAAACCATCAAGAACCTATAGCATTCATTAATATATATGCTCCCAACATTGGAGCACCAAAATATATAAAGCAAATATCAACAGAGCAAATATTAATTTCTCTCCAAGGAGAGAAATTAATAGTGAAGCTATATTAATAAAGAACTTCAATAACTATTTACATGACTGAAAATATTTTCCACACAGAAAACTAACAGGGAGACATTGGCCATAAGTGAAACTAGAAAAGATGAACTTAACCTACATGCACATAATATTCCATCAAAAAGTAATAGAATATACTTCCTATTCAAATGAACATTAAAAAATCTTAAGGATATACCATATGCTGATAAGCAAAACAAGGTTTCAAAATCCATTCAGAATAAAATAATACCAAACATATTTTTGATCAAGCTGATATGAAATTGTTAATAAAAAGAAGAGAACTAGAAAAATGACAACTATGTAAAAAATGAATGTTACTGTGCAATTATTGGTCAGTGAAGAAATCATAATAGAAACAAAAAAGTTACCTGAAAAAATGCAAATGCAAACACTGCATACAACAATCTTTAGGATGCAGCATAGGCAGTACTAAATGTTTGTGAGAAGAAACAAGAAAAAACACCAAAAAGCAATCCAATTGTATATCTAAAGGAATAGGAAAAAGGTGAACAAAACCCAAAATGAGAAGAAAGGAAATAATAGAAATCAAAGCACAATAAGTTAGGAAACAAGGAAAAGGGAAAATTCAATGAAATCAATGAATATTAAAAAAAAACCCATGAACTGCCCAATCTTCATCTAAAAGCACTAAGAAAGGATTTAGGTAAATCACAAATAAATGCTATGTTGCAAAAATATAAAAATAATCTAAAGGGTTATGGGACAACTCTGAAATTTACATGCCAATAAATTGGATAACCTAGCATTTATATAATCGTCTAAGACCAAATTATGAAGAAATAGAAAATATGACTAGATCAATCACTCTTAAGGAGGTTGAAATATTAATCTAAAACTACCTAAAAGACTATGTTCTAAGACAAGAGGCTATCATTGGTAAAATTGATTATGTTCAAATAAAATTTATTACCTATATTTCTCAAACTCCACAAAAAATTAATAGGAGGTAACTCATTTTACAAAACAAGCACCACCCTCACACTAGAATCTAACAAAGCAAAGGAAGAAAGGAAATTTAAATACTCTGATCACTATAGGCACAAAATTTTTCATAAAAAATGTTAACAAAATTCAACAGAACATTAAAGAATCATGGCATGATAAAGCAGGTTTTTTTTTT
Source organism: Uropsilus gracilis (assembly GCA_004024945.1). NCBI lineage: Eukaryota > Metazoa > Chordata > Mammalia > Eulipotyphla > Talpidae > Uropsilus > Uropsilus gracilis. Next base: position 61,926 of record PVHY01005854.1, on the reverse strand, counting down.
TTTTTTTCATATACAAGAGACTCAACCAGAATTCATCAATGTGATATGTTCCCAAAACAAATGAAGGGCAAAAAATCACATGGTCATCACATCAGATCAAAAAAGGGTGCAGAAAAAAAAAGTGACGTTAGTGAGCATCACCTAAAAGAAAATTCTCAATGTATTGTATATAGAATGTATGTACCTCAACATAATTGTACTCACTCATGGTTAAAAAACAAATAGCTTTTCCTATAAGATCAGGAACAAGAGAAGTTATGTTCACTCTAACATCTATCATTTAACAAAATATTGGAATTCTTAGGCAGATCAATCAGTCAAAGAAACAAAAAAAAAAAATGAAAGAAAAAATGGAGTCTAAAATGTAAAGGAAGAAGTAAGACTGTCAGTATTTGCAGATGATAATATTTTACATTATAAAAATCTTAAAAACACCACTAAAACACTTTTAGAAGCGATAAACAAATACAGTAAGTTTGTAGGTTAGAAAATCAACACACAAAATGTTTCTATTTTTTTACACAACAAATTGTTAGTAGGAGTAATTAAGAAAACAAAAATATGTAAAAGAGTCAAATCAATGAAATAGCTAGGAATAAATTTAACCAAAAAGGTTTAAAAAAAAAAAAAAGCCTGTTCACTAAAACCTATTTAGGATACTGTTTAAAAAATACACAATTTATCATGCTGAAACCAAGAACACACAATAGAGGGAGGAATTACTTCAAGAAATGGTATTGGAGAAACAGGACAACCATATGCAAAAGAATGAAATGAAATCATTATACTATGTTTTAGGAACTTACACTAATAACTTCAAAATCAAATTGAAACTATCATAAGGTATATTTAATCCTTTTTGATTTCTCATATGCACAACGACTTCTTCAACTGTGGGACTCCTGGGTTTTGTTATCCCTAACATAATTACTCATCTTTCAGCCTAAGATTAACAAAATTATTTCAGAATTTCTAAGAAAAAAATGAAATGAAAACACCTATGAAATGAGTTTTAACCATTATTTAATTTTATTATTGTACACTGGTTTTTAACATAAAATTTGCATATTTTGTGCATTATTTATTCAATTCTGGGTAACAAATTATCTCCAATCTTAATTCCTTAAATATTCATAAATATTAGTTACTTCTCATGATGACTGTAGTTTATATATTTGGGTGCTTGTTCAGGAAGCTCTGTTCTGTCTCTCATGAAGATGCAGTTTTGGCTAAACTGGACTTGTGACACATCCTCATGGCTGTTAACTGTAGACCTCATCTTCTTTTCCTATGACTCTTCACAGGATGACTTGAGGGTCCTCAGGTTATGGAAAAATGATTATTAGCAATGATTTAGTGGAATCTGTGCTGTAAAAATGGAGAAATATGATAACAGTGACAAGGAATAATTAGATTAAGTGGTGTTGCACTTTGTTCTGGAAAGAGAAAAAGAAAATGATGAAAATGATCTGACAGACACAAGAGAAATGGGAAGGAGGAGCAATTGGTGAGAGAACAGCAACCAAATTCTGTATTTTATTGATCTTTTCAGACTTTGGAGAGTCTTGTGGTTGTGACTGTGTGGTAAATATGGAGTGATGCTTTATTTCCACTGATTTGCAAACTGCATTTCAGAATAAAGTGATTCAACTACATCCATGCTCCACAGAAGTTGCATATCATTTACAGGAGTCTTTTTGAAGAAAAAAAAACCAAAAACAACTCCCCCCCCCATTTATTTGATCCTAATTTAACACTTGACGCATATAATTGAAATCAAAATCAAAGTGATTTTCTATGTTCAAATGTGTACTGCAGATTATTTGGGTAAAGTCATTTTTTTTATACAACAGAATATCAAAGATTAAATGACAAATATAAAGACATTCTTTACCACATATTACTGTTTGTATCTATCTATAAACCTTAGTCAAACAATCAAAACTCTAAAAATCATTCATTTGGCAGACTTTAATTTAAATACTTTTCAACTTTTTGGATGACATTATCCCAGATCATCTTGAAACTTTTAACAATTATGTGAAACTTTCCTACAATTTTTGGCAAATTATTTAAGTAGTAAATTAAAAAACAATAAAGGTGAATTTATTGAAATACTACAATTTTAAACTAGGAGCTTGAGTTCCTGGGATATTTAAAACATGGGGAAAAAGAATGAAAATATATTTATAAATATAATCTCTAATTAAGCATTATGCATGAGAGTTTGTGTGATTCCTAGACTCTTAGCATCTATTGATCCTACTTGTGGAAACAGGAAAATATTGTTATTTTGTACTAGTGATTACTGAATGTAGACAGGATAAGACAAGGTATTGAAAGAATAAGAAAAGGATGTCCACTCACACTACTTCTATTTAAAAACTATTGAAAAACCTACCTAGAGCAATCAGGCAAGAAAGAGTATTGTTAATCAGAATTGGAAAGTAACAAATTTTCTGTGTTTGCAGGTGAGATAATTTTATATACTACAGAAAATTCTGAAAATTCCAATAAAAACGTTAGGACTAATCAAATCCAGTAAAATTGAAGAATAAATCAATACAAAAGGAGTACATTGCACATTGTTAAATGTATTATCTGAAATAATGCAGAAATTGATTCAAAATTACACAGCATCAAAAACAAGGCATTGAAAAAATAAGGAGGTGAAATGTCTGCACAATTAAACATATTAAACATTGTTGAAAGTTGAAGAAAATATAAATGGAAAGATAGTCAATGTTAATAAAAATGAAGATTAGCATTGTTAAAATAGCCACACAATCCTGTCAGCCATATATTTAGTACAGTCCTTGTGAAGAATCCCTGACATTTCTTAAAGGTATAGAAAAAAAATCCTAAAATTTGATAACACCACAAAATACCCCTAGTAGCTAAAGCAAGAATGAGAAAAGAGAACTAAGGGACACTACATCTGGACTTCACACTAGATTGCATAGTTAAAGTAATCAAAAGAGATTTTTTTTTTTTTGCTTTTTTAAAAAAAATTATTCATTCTTTAGATTTTATACAATATCAGCAAATTGTTATTGGAAAGCCTTCCTCTCCTGTTGATATCCCCTCTGTTCACTCAGACCCCTCTCCTTGTTTGTTGATTTATATTGAGTCCTTTGGTCTCTTCAGTTTCTATGGCATTGTCCTTTCCTTGGATGAGGGACTGTGATCCTGGAATATAGCAAACCGTGCTGGTAGGTGTTCAGTCTTCATTTTGCACTGGTTAGCAGTTTGTGCTCATTTGGACTCTATTAGTGTCTTCTCATTGTTGTCTGTCTTTCCCAATCAATTCCGTGTCATTCATTATAGAAGATACTCATGAACAGGCATCTACTAGATGCCTTTGTGAATTGCTTCCTCTAAAGGAGATGGTTTTGACATAAAACCAGATATCAAGTTCAATGAAACAAAATGGATAGTCCAAAAATAAACCCATGAATATATATATACATATATATATATATATATATATATATATATATATATATATATATATATATATATATATATATATATATATATATATATATATATATATATATATATATATATATATATAACTCATTGACAGGGAACCAAGATAGTCAATGCAGTAGGATCATTGTTCTTAATAAATGGTACTGGGAAATTTGGATATTTACATTTATATTGACATGAATAGAATTCTACTCTTACCACATATATGTACAAAAGTCAACTCAGATTGGAAAAATGGTCTTAGATGTAAGGGCTGAAACCATAAAATACCTGGAGGAAAATAGAAGGAAAGATATTTTGACTTGTGTCTTGGTGATGGTATTTTGTATATGGGTCCAAAAGCAAAACCACAGATAAATTGGGTAGGATTATATGAAACTAAGAACACATCTACCCTGCAAAAGGAATTATCAATAAAATAAAACAAGATACAATATTTGCAAACTACTTATCTGATAAAGTAGTTTCAATATGTAAAAAATATAGAGGAAGTTCAGCCAACTATAGAAGCATTATTAATTTAAAAATGGGAAAAGGATATGAAAAGATCTTTTCATAAAGAAGATATTTAAATGGACAATGAAAATATTTAAAGGGACATGAAAATGTTCTTAACACCACTAATCAACAAGGAAATCAGTATGAAATTCCCCAATGAGATATTACCCACCACATAATCTATAGGCTATCACTGAAGACATGAACTAAATTTTAGCAAGGATTCAGTACAATATTGGGAGGAATGCAAACTGGTGCAAATGTGGAACATGGTATAGGGATTCCACAAAAAAAATTAAAATGAGAACTAGCATAAGAAAAAGCAATCCTACTTCTGAATATATATGAAGGGAACAATATCACTATTCCATAAATATGCCTGCACTCATAGTCATAACAATATTGTATTACTTATAATAAGCAATTGGAAGAAAATTAAGTGTCCATAGATAGATGAAGGGCTAAAGAAAACAAGAGGGATTTGTATAAAGATACAACTATAAATACAGATATAGATATGTATATGTGTATATAAGTACATTATTCAGCCAGAAAAAAGAAAAGGCTGACATTTTCAAAAACATTGATGTCACCACAATGATGACATCATGTTGTGCAGTGTCATAAATCAGAGACAGAATTAATATTTGATATCCCTTAGGTGGAAGACACATAATATACACATATTAATATACAGATTAACTTCTCATATAGACAAAGATCTATTTTGTGATTAACAATGTTAATGAGTGAGCAGTGAGGATACTGGTTGGTTATTATAATGTACAAATTTTCCTTTACAAGATAAATAAGTTGTGGGAACATAACGTACAATTTGATGATAGTAACTATAATTATTGTAAATGGGGAATTCAATTGAAGGATACCTTTGTTTTACATCACTTACCTTTATCTTTTTCTATTTTTTCTGTATGGGGAAAAAACAAAACAAACTAAAACAAATGTATGCTAGTTAGGGTCTTCCTCTCCCTCCCTACCTCAAATCTTGATCCTTATTTGACAGCAGAAACCACAGGTCACAGACTTACTGTACAACATGATGCATTAAATAATGTGCAAGTTTGAAAATTGTTAAGAGAACAGATCTTAGAAATTTCTTATCAAGATTGAAACTGTAAGTTCTCAGTTATGTGAGTGATGATTATTATTTTCATCATTTTGCAATATCAATTTTTTGGTGTGTTATATCAGTTCTCTCAACAGAGATGTGGGAGGGGGGGATGAACAGAATCTGAAATCAATATCTAACCCTTTGTTTTTTGTTATATCTAACATACCTTAATGTTCTTTAAAAATTCTGTAAGAGAAAAAAGTTCAACAAAATGAACCAATATACAAAAATATGTTAGTTTCTTTCTCTCCCTCCCTTCAGATTTTGATCTCCACTGAAGAAAGGACATCATATGTCCATGGACATAGTTACAACATGACAACAATAACCAGCAAAACTGAAAGTTGCTAAGCAAGTAGAACATGAAATCTTTCTTTAAAAATAAAATGTTTGTAACCATGTGAGATGGTGGATTTTATCTATTATCAATGTGATGATCTTATTGCACTATATATACACATGAAATATTTATGGTGTATATTCAAAATTCATATGTTGCTATATGTTAATTATCTTAATGAAACTGGAGGTTTGGGAATTGAATCAGGGTCAATGCTTAATTCAATTGGAGTGGGTTTTAATTGTATATAAGTTACCTTTTTTGCAATTTATATACAAATAAACATTGATGTATCAAATAGTTATGGTGTACATTTAAAAGTTACATGATGGTAAGTGTTAATTGCTTCTAAAGAACTGGCATGGAGGTAAGGAAAGTATCTGAGATCAACACTGAATTCAATTGGAGTGGATTTTAGTTGCACATCACTTACCTGCTCTCCTCTTGTAGTAGTCTGTAAGAAAAGAAACAAAGCGCCACAACAAGTCAAGTCAAAAGTACACTAGATAGTGTCCTCCTCTCCTTCCCTTTTGATTTTGGTTCCCACTGGACAATGAAAACCATGAAGCCACAGACATAGTCACAGCATGATAATTCTGGTTAAGTAGCAAATTTGAAAGCTGGCAAGAGAGCATGTTGTGGAAACTTTACTTAATAGTAAAATAAAAGTCTGTAACTATGAGGTGATGAATGCTATCTATCCCTTGTGTGCTGATCATTTTGCAATTATATACAAATAAACATTGATGTATCAAATAGTTATGGTGTACATCTAAAAGTTACATGATGGTAAATGTTAATTGCTTCCAAAGAACTGGGATGGGGAGGTAAGGAAAGTATCTGAGATCAACACTGAATTCAGTTGGAGTGGATTTTAGTTCACATCACTTACCTGCTTCGTACTTGTAGTTATCTGTAAGAAAAGAAACAAAGCACCACAACAAATCAAGTCAAAAGTACACTAGATAGTGTCCTCCTCTCCTTCCCTTTTGATTTTGGTTCCCACTAGACAATGAAAACCATGAAGCCACAGACATAGTCACAGCATGATAATTCTGGTTAAGTAGCAAATTTGAAAGTTGGTAAGAGAGCATGTTGTGGAAGCTTTACTTAATAGTAAAATAAAAGTCTGTAACTATGAAGTGATGAATGCTATCTATCCCTTGTGTGCTGATCATTTTTGCAATTATATACAAATAAATATTGATGTTTCAAATAGTTATGGTGTACATCTAAAAGTTACAGGATGGTAAATGTTAATTGCTTCCAAAGAACTGGGATGGGGAGGTAAGGAAAGTATCTGAGATCAACACTGAATTCAGTTGGAGTGGATTTTAGTTGCACATCACTTACTTGCTTTCTTCTTGTAGTCATCTGTAAGAAAAGAAACAAAGCACCACAATAAATCAAGTACAAAGTACACTAGAGAGTTTTCTTCTCCTTCTTCTTCCAACCCACAGAAAATCCACCTCAGGCTTAGTACTGACTTAACAACATAAGTCCAGATTTAATGCATAACAAATGATCATAATATAAAAATCAAAATTGAAACTCAATGAGAGTAGATCGTAAAAATTCTCATAAAAAGTAAAATGTTTTAAGTATGTGAGGTGATGAATATTACCCATATTATTGTGATGATCATTTTGCAATATATACACACAGCAAATCTTTATTGTGTAAATAACTTACGTGGTTTTATGTATCAATTATTTTACAGAAAGGTGCAGAGGGGAAAATGAACAAAATCTGAGATTGTTCCTGAATTCTATGTGTGGAATTTTTTATGTTTCACTTACCTATGTCTTTCATTAAGCTATCTGTATGAGAAAAAAAAAAAAAGCAAGAACAAATCCATATAAAAATACGTTAGATAGAATTTTCTTCTGCCTACCCAGAGTAAACCCATGTCAGATCTTCATCCCCAGTTGACAATGAAAACTTTAGGGCAGTTGATATAATGTACAACATGGTGACCATAATTAACAAGCAAATTTGAAAGATGCTAAGGGAGTAGATTTCAAAAGTTCTCATCAAACATAAAATAATAACTTTGCTCTTTGTAACTACGTGAGGTAATGGATATTATCTATACTACTACATAATCAAATTACAATATTTTTACATGTTAAATAATTATCATGTACAATTCAAACAGATGGTGTTACATATCAGTTGTCTCAAAAAACTGTTAGGTGAAAGGTACAGGAAAGTGAAAGAAAATCTGAGATCAATGCTGACATGAAATGGATGAGTTTTTGTTGTACATCACTTACTTTTCTCATTCACTATTTTTTCTGTATAAAACAAAACAAAAATATGTTAGGTAATATTTTCCTATCTTTATGCTCAAAAAGTTTTACCAGTTGATAACAAAAACAGTAAGGACTCAGACTACATAATCCCCTCTGGGCTTGACACATGGTAAGGCTAATTTTTCTGAATAAAATGCATTAACAGAAAATAAAAAAATACTGTATGACTTCTGAATGTATACACATGAAAAGAAAAGAAGATATGAAAAGGATTCTCTTTTATTCCTGGTTAATCCTTTAGATGAGCTCTCAGATTTGAAAACATCTGTGCCAACTAGTTAACAAATGCTACCCTTTCTTTCTAGAACTTTGAAAGTTTGAGATCTAAAACTGATTTTCATATCCTCATTTCATCACAAGAGCAGTTAAGAAAGATCTAGTAAGTTTTAAGAAGTAACTGAAATAACAAATGAGAAAGAATGTTTCCTTAGAGGGAACGATGTCATTGGGCAAAAGATTTGGACATGGGGCTACTTTATCTCACTTTGGGCTAAAGAGGGAAGTCTTTTCACTCTCAAGTCAAAATTAGAAACCTTTGATAAATAATAACCCTAAAAACAATATGCCCCTCAAAGTTTCAGAAACATAGATCCTCATCAAACCCACATAACAAACTGTTCCAAGCACCGACTTTTTCACCTCTTCATTTCTGTAGAATAGGGACATTTGAGATTTCCACACTATTTCCTTTTACCACATCCTACTAACTTTATTCTTTTGAGATTTTCACATAGGAGTCAGCAAATATCCTCACATGTCTCTTTTTTAAGAAATTTCCTATGTAGGAAATATTTTAGTGTGTATTGGATAAGTCAAATTACAAATATAAATGATATATCAAAATAGCTACTAAACATTTGACTAAATGTGACTGTTAAATGCAAAATGAGGATTTTTGGAAAGGGGATTAATTTATCTCACTAGAGGGTCATCTGTGTATTTAAATGTGCAAATGCACATTCTTTCCTTTGGGGAGGTGGGTGAAGAATACTTCATGATCTTCTGACTTTGCCCAGAACCATTTATTTCCTTTCCTAAGGAAATGATTACTTAAGAACCCTCTTACAACCCCCTTCCTTTCACTCCCATTCTGCTCAGTAATGTAAAATCTAGTTTGACAGTCCTATGAACAAGTGTATTTTCTAGTAAGCTAAGTTTTTCACCAAGGGCTCTCTTTGTCCCAGAGGAGAACAGCCAAAAGCATAAGGGTCAGAGCAATATATGATTAGTTTACACTCCAGGAGATTACTTATAAAATGTAAGAGATCCTGCCAATTAAGTGTTGAATGAGTCTAAATCTGGACCAGAAGAATAAAATAGAGCTCAATTCCTCTTAATGAGTCCTAGGGCAAATTAGGGTCAGCATTCAGGGCAGGCAGAAAACTTGCTAGAGTCAGCACAGGTAGGGGACTCTGAGATAGTATATAATATAGGGCAATAACTCCCAGGACTAACCAAAACAATCCTTGAAGATATAGGTAGTAAAACCTAGGAGGGCTAACATAATAGTAGTAAAATGTCAAAAAGTCTAAAAAGATTCCAAACTCAGGGCAATTACAAGTAAAAACTCTGAGATAAGAGCTTTGAAGCTAATTGCAGCTGCTTGAGGGAGTGTAGGAGTGCAAGAGTTGTTAAAAGGGATGGCAAGATCTTACTGGAAAAAACAAAACAAAAAACAAAGACTTAAATATCCTCAAACACCAGCTCTGGGTGGCTTCTGAGCCTTTCACTGGCATAGCATGTGAGAGTTCTTGCTGTTATGCTTTCCTCCTCTAAATAAACAGTTCTTTACTTTTCCTGAAGAAAGTTTGCCTCTCTCTGTTTATTTATTCAAAAAGTTGCAAATTTCTTTTTATGGCTCCTGAGACAAGAACCTGTATAGTTCAAAAGCTAGATTTCAGACTTTTCACAGCTGGCCATGGTGGAAAGCAGTAGCAGCCACAGCAGCACACACTGGCTCCATCATCTCATGAGATTTGGAAAAATTGGAAATAAAAAAACATAGACAAAGAAAGTAACATTTTTATTAGTATGTTTTTTTTTGTTTGTTTGTTTTTTCACCTATACACAGACATTTGTGGATTGACCAGGAGAAAAGGCAAACCCTTGTCTCTCAATAAAGGAGCATGACTCATTGTCAGCATGAGCACCACACAATGCAATAATGAGGGGTCATGTATTGGGATCTCACAGAACACTCAGATTCATGATGAGATGAGCTAGTAAGGAATTACTAGGCTCCCACAAGTAAAACACAGTTAATCTGGATATGATCAAGGAATTTAATTACAGTAAGAGAAAAAGCAAATGTAAAGGCTGAGAGATCAAACAATAGGAAAACACTGTCCTAAGAAATGGAAGAGAAATTAAACAATGAAATTAAAACAAAATATATAGTGAGAAAAGTCACTAAATATGGATAGTATCCACCAAAGTGTATATGTTACTATATATTAAAAATTTAAAATATCATACAGGAAAATATAAAGCCTTTAAAAAAGGCCAAACTTCAGTGTGTTTCTATATTGCCTTGACATTATCATACAAATTACAAATGAATATCAATTAATATTTACTAATAAAGTATTCAAGAATCAAAAGAAAATTGAGGTGAAAATAAAAACTCAGGAATTGATTTCTGAACATATAAAAATAGTAGAAAGTATATAAAGGGATATCCAAATAGTTTAAGTAACTTTTAATAATATAAACAAAAATTACAATATATCACAATAGTCACATTAAAATATAAAGTTGTTATACAACCTGTGATTTAGCTTATAAAATTATAAGAAATCAGTTCATAGACAACTGTATAAGCAATTAAAAAATAATTATTCCTAGTTTGGAAATCAATTGCAAACATAAATATAATATTTTCTGTGATAATTTGACTTAAAATAAAAATGAATATTACTCACCTTTCTCCTCAGTTAACTGTTCTATTAAAAAAAAAGATAAATTATAAAGACAAATCTACAATCATCACAGTTTATCAGGAAGAATTTCTAGAGAAGTTATCCTTGACTCTGATCCCTGATCAGGCTTACTGAAACTGCCCCTGCTTCTGGTGCTCGTACCCCATGGATAACCTTGGTGAAATTTATTCTGGAATAATTCATGCTCAGCACCACACAATTAGCAAAGAATCTTCAGGGCTTTACTTTGCCTCAAAACGATATCATTCCAGATAAAGGTTCATAATCTCTTGGAGTCTCATAAGAACCACCTGGCTTATCTGATGAAAATATGCTTTCTTTTTTCTCCTTTTCTGTCCTCATCTTCACCTACTTGGCTGGTATTTTTAAAAGTGATGGCATGAAAGATGTAAATCAAAACCACTTCTCTGGAAATATCAGTTATTAGGAGATTTTGATGGAGGACCAGGCCTTACACTGCATTTAAATGCTACAGCAGGTGTCTCTCCCTGGTTTTCCTGAGGGTATACTGATGATATTTACTTGGTACTTTGTCCAATTTTTCATCTTTACAGAATGAATATAATGTTTATAAACCTGAAGGGATTATGGAAAAAATGACTCAATAGAACTTAGAGAGGTTTGCACATCTTAGAATAAAAGCAGATTAAATGCAGAATCCTAAATTTATATTTAGTTTTATATTTATAAGATTTTTCTCTTTTAATCTCTCCACAAGATTAACTCACCCATAAATTATGATAAATTAGCTAGACTCAGGGAAGAAATAAATAACTTATTATGTTATTCCTTGAGTTCACCTTTAAAGACAAAAACACAAATAAGTTAGAGGAGAACTTCAGGGTATACAACAATGTAAAAAAATATGTACATAATCATTAATATATATGTAAAAAATAAGAGGGTCAGTCTAAAAATTCATTGCTCTGTAATAGATGTCAGGTGGGAATTACCAATTTGATGTAAGCCAAGATATCACAAAAGGATAGAAATCACATTCACACAGATTCTTGACAGACACTGGAGTGCCTATGTTCATTCAGAAAGGTCTTCCCCAGCATTGAGTTCAGAGTAGTAAGAATCTCTGGATCCAGTGGGGACTATTCACCAATTAGGTGAATTCACTAATTAGGTGAATAGTAGAGTTGAACTTCCTTAAACTAAAATAACTTCAGAGGACAATATTGTAATAAGTATCCACCATATTCTTTTAAATGATTTCAAACTATTTGAATAATAATCTCTCTGACATTATTAAGAGTTAGAAGTTGGAGTAGGCAGAATGAAAGTGAGTGAAAGACAAGTATTTATCACAAAATCATATTTCTAAGCTCTAGAGTGCAAGATGCTGTTTTACAAGATTATTTACCCAGAATTTCCTCCTAGTCCAGGAGACCTTTGTAGATGATCAGACCCAGACCCCCCTCTTTAGAGATCCTGCTCTAAGCCATTACTTGTGGTCTCCATCCTCTAACTTCTCCAGAACTGTGCTATCCTTAGACTCTCAGTGACTGGTCCCTTCCAGGTCCCAGGTTGGCTTTGCTAGGGGTTATCAAGAGGAAAGCAGTGGGAAGAAGGTTGACATTTTCATCATACACTCACAAATGCTGATCTTAAAAGCACAAGTGTGTACTCTTGCTTAGTCTATATGATCAAGAAAGTACAATTTCCTAGATTTTATGAAAGACTCAGTATAATTTTGTACCAAAATTAATTTTTCTGATAATTTTATTATCTAATGAAAGCAGAAGAAATGCTTTTATTTTATAAGGATGCCTCAGTCTGTTTATATATCTTACATCTTATTTTTAACTAGGTGGCATCAAGTTCTATGCAGCCTGGGAAGCTGCAGCTTTCTTTTCTGGATTTGGCCGTTTTTTTTTTTTTTTTTTTTTTTTTTTTTTTTTTTTTTTTTTTTTTTTTTTTTTTTTTTTTTTTTTTTTTTTTTTTTTTTTTTTTTTTTTTTTTTTTTTTTTTTTTTTTTTTTTTTTTTTTTTTTTTTTTTTTTTTTTTTTTTTTTTTTTTTGGTTTTTGTTGTTGTTGTTGTTTGTTTGTTTGTTTTTTGTTCACACTTCATATTATTTCAATGCATCAAATAATAATTATATATAAACGTTAAACTCTAATGTTCAGTGCTTCAATTAAATGTTGTAAGAGTAGTCATCCTCATGGTTTGCTCCCTGGCTCAGAAGCATCAGCATTACATAGCACCTTTTCAGAAATGCCTCTATCTAGGCTTAGATGCCAGTATTAAATCAGAAATGGAGTGGCTTCTATGAATTCTCCAAGTGATTCTTGCTGCATGCTCAACTTGGAGGCCTGAGAAAGAATGATGACACAGGGTAATTCCCTGTATCTCTATAACCGGGAAAACAGGTATTCCTCAGGGATGAGTGCTAACAGTGCATAGGTATAAATAGGGAAGAGCTCACTGGTCTCTTTCTTAAACTTCTACCTTCTTGTCTCTACTACTATGAACAAGGTTAGCTCTGCAAAAACTTTTAAGTACATGGAGTCCCTATAAACACAACTTGTATCTGTGACCTTATCCTCTTAATGGAAGTGTGATCTTCTCTGAGTTAGAACTAAGTTAACTTACCACGTTCTTCCTCAAGTGAACCTAAAAGAAGAAACGTCAGAAAAAAAATGTATTATTAGAAAGACTTATCTAGAATCTGGTTCAGCTACTTTTTAAGCTCACATGATAGATGCTTTATTGACCCTATTTGACAGATCAGGTTACAGATGACTGCTTTATATTGTTTAAAGGATTATTTATGTGAATAGCTACACATGTATACCTTCTCAGTATGGAGACAACAAAATATGAGGGGAGGGAGAAGTAAAACTAAAACATTAGACTTTAGTCTAATGTTAAGTATTTCTGTTAAGTATTTCTACTATGCTAGGAAGCATTAAAGATAAAATAATTGTTTAACTGTCTTGTTGCTATATATATCCATTTAACTATTAAGTATATGGTGCACCCAGGCATTGTTTTTGTATTAATGTGCAAATAATACTATTTCCTAAATGTTTCATCACCATAAACAGTAACTATTAAGCAATAATTCCCCACTGATCTCATCCTCCAACTCTTCATCATCTCCCATATACTTTCTGTGTTCATGAATTTGACTCTTCTAGCTGTATCAAATCAGTTTGACTTATTTTACTTAGCACAACATTTCCAACATTCACACATGTTGGAGCATATACCAGATTTTCATTTCATTGTTTATAACTGAATAACATCTATCATAGATATGTGGATATTAACAAATTTATAAATATGTATATACATAGGCTTATATCAGTTCCACATTATTCGATAACTTTAGTTTTAAAACTGGGAAGGATGCATTCTCCCACTTTGTTATTCAATTTCATATAGATTTTTTCTCTTTAGGACTTCTGTAAATAAACTGAAGCTTAAAAAAGTTTTTTTCTGTGTGGATATGAAGCCAAGACCCCAAATATGGGCAGTATAAAAATTTAGGCATTGATGCCATTAGCTGTGTTTGACAAATACAGAGGTAAAAGATGATCTAAACAGGATAAAGGTAATTTCTTCTTTTACTTAGTTGCAAATCCTGGGAGAGAAAGGGAAAATGTAGCACCAAGAGCCTGTGTGAGGGGAAATTGGTGGGAGCCTCTGGTTTTCAGGAGGGAAAAAAAGGGAGATAAAAGTAAAGGAGCAGAGACCAAGACACAGAGACTTTTGGGAAGGAGAAACAGGAGAGTGGCAGCAGGTATAGAGTCCATGGCCAGGCTGGGCAGAAGCCCCCTTGAAGATTTAGCTGATACCTGGAGATAGCCAGGAATTTGGAAAACTGATTTTTGCATCAGCATTTGTTGAAGAAGTTTGAAAAGCTTTGGAGAAGTGCAGCATCTCAGAAAACTGGAGAGAGAAGAAGCAAAGAGAAGATGCTGGACTTTGCAGAATGCCTGCCTCAGGTTTGGAGGTGCAAACCTGTGTCTTTGGGACCTTTGGGACTAAAAATGCTGACTGGGATAAGAAACTGGCCACCTATGCCTTTAAAGACTTTTTGTTGTCCCTGTTCATTTCCCTTATAAATAAAACCCTGTTGTTAAATTGCTTTTGATTGGCAACTGCTACACATAGGTGGTAGGACCTGAGGGAACCTGGGTGGCAGAAGTCGCATTTTAAAAATGCTGCTTTTTTCCTGTGGCTTGCTGGTTAGAGGCTTTTGTCCCATTTACACCTGATTTCAAATAAACAATGTTTTTGGAATATTGCTAGTAATTGTTTTAAATCTATTGATTGTTTTTGGATAATAATAACATCTCAGGAATATTAAGATTTTAAATTATGAATATGGTATTTCTCCCCATGTAGTATTCAGCAAGAAATTCTTTTAACTCCTTGGTCACATGTATTTCCTTTTTTTTAAATTTTTTTTGAGACTAGATCTGGTTATTTTTGCCTGTGGAATGGCAGGCTAATGTTGCCCATGGTACCACGGACTCAAGCGATCCCCCAGCCTCAGCTTCCCAGGTAGCTATGAGTATAGGCGAGTGCCAGTGTCAGTAAATGTGTCCCTACCTTTATAATTTTAGATTTTCTGACTTTCTTCTTCCTTTGTCAGTACCCCCAAGTGCTTTTACTTTTACTTCATTGATTTTTTTGTACATACCAAATATTATTTTGTTCTGTCTTATTTTTCTATTATTTCCTTTCTTTAAGTAGTTTGGCTATATTTTGATGTTTTAAAACTTTTTATATTTCCTCAGTTTAAAGTTTAACAATAGGAATAAACTAGAAAATAAAACAAGCATATTGTCCTAATATATGTATATATACAAACATTCATATCAAAATAAGCATGACATTCATGTCAATGTATTTTTTAATATAAATTATCATTTGTTAAAATATATTTTTACTTTACTCAGCAAATATTGGTTTTGTACAGTGTTTCCATTACAGTTGTAGAATCTACTCATTCACGTACTGTTGGCAATCAGAGACATAAGAAGAGGAAGGAAGGAAGGAAAGATGAGAACAAAGAATGCAAGGAGCATAAGAGAAAATATCTTTTTCAAAGGAAGTTTACAAATCTTTAAAAGAGATTTACTAATCATCAAACATATATTTGCTTCTAAATATTACCTTTACTATATTTCCCAAGTCTTGGAATATTTATTTTTCAGTTTTGTTAACTATGTTTTTTTAATTTCTATCATAATTTCTTCTTTCCCTGATAGGTAGTTTTATTGTTTAATTTCTGCATATTTGTGAATTTTCCAAATGATGCAAAAATTTACCTTAGGTAATTAAAATCACTATATATTAATTTGTATTTAATTTTGGCCTAATATGTAGTCTATCTTGGAAAATGTTCTACGTGTTTTTAAAAGGAATTATTTACTATTACTGGTGGAGACTTTTAGATATGACTGCTTAGTTTTGTTATGATATAGTATTATTGAATTGTTCTATTTCCTTATGAATATCTGTCTACATGTTTCATCCATTATTGAAACTGGCATATTGAAAACTCAGCTATTATTATAGAACTCATTGTCTCTTCAATTCTTCCAAGTTTGCTTCACATTGGAGTGCTTGCTGTGTTACTGTGTGTGTATGTATAGTCATATTTTTATAACTTCCTTTTGAATGTATACTTTTCTAAATATACAATGTCCTTTCTAGCATTTAACAGTTTTGGACTTAGGACTCCTTATGTCAGAAATTAGTGTACCCAGCCCAGCTTTTTATTGGCCACTATTATTGTCGAATACATCTTTCTATACTCCTGCTTTCAATATGGTGGTATCATTGCATCTAAAGAAAATCTCTTAAGAAGTATATATCTGGGTCATTTTAAAAATGACTTAATATTTTTATTAAATAATTTATTTATATATAAATTTCACATCTTTGTAATCCTTGGGGTTCACCACCCACCTTCTCTCCCTGACTGTTTCCACCTCCACCTCTCCCACCCCTCCACCCAATTTTGTATTTCAGTTTGGTTGTTAACTTGTTTTGACTTTTTCCACCTGCCTTTTTGTTTATTCTTTCCTGTATCCCATATATTAGTGAAATCATTTGGTTTCTGTCTTTTTCTTTCTGACTTGTTTCTGCTTATATGATTTCTTCCAAATACATCCATAGTATCATAAAATCATCAAATTTGTCATTTTTAATTGATGAGTAATATTCAGTTGTGTCTATATACCATATATTTTTCATCCAATAATCTGTTTTAGGACATTTGGGATGCTTCCTTATCCTAGCAATTATAAATAGTGCTGCAGTAAACATCTGAGTACAGGTGTCCCTTTTTTATCAGTATTGAGTCTCCTTTGGGTAGATTCCCAGAAGAGTGATTGCTGGTTCAAATGGTAGTTCCATTTACATTAGTTTGAGGGTCCTTCACACAGCTTTCCATAGTGGTTGGACCAGTTTACATTCCTACAGCAGTGTAAGAATGTTCCTTTCTCTCCACATTCACACCAGCACTCGTTGTTACTAATTTTTTGATGTTGAGCCTTTTTTTTTCATGTACCTGTTGTTCATTTGTATTTTCTCTATGGAGAAGTTTTTTTTAATTCTCCTCATTTTTAGCTGGGTTTTTTCCTTTGTTTTTGTTGTGTGAGTTTTTGTGTATTTTTGTTATCAGATCCTTATTAGTTGTATGGAGTGGAGGGCAAAATTTTTTTTCCCACTATGTTGGGTTTCTTTTTGTTTTCTATCTTGTCTATTTTGCTGTACAGAAGCTTTTTAGTTTGATGTAGTCCCAGCTGTTTATGTTTCCCTTCATTTTTTTT
Organism: Uropsilus gracilis; assembly: GCA_004024945.1. NCBI lineage: Eukaryota > Metazoa > Chordata > Mammalia > Eulipotyphla > Talpidae > Uropsilus > Uropsilus gracilis. The sequence goes on along the minus strand of PVHY01005854.1, from coordinate 44,409 downwards.
AGCTGCTATAAATGTATCTAGAAATGAATTCTTGATTGTAATTCATGGAGGTTTTGCCCATGTATTCCTCTATGTATATTATGGTTTCCGGTCTTGCATCCGAGTCTTTAATCCATTTAGTGTTGATTTTTGTACATGGTGTGAGGGAGTTGTCTTGGTTTATTTTTTACAGGTTTTGGATCAGTTTTCCCAGCACCATTTGTTGAAGAGACTGTCTTTGTTCCAATGTAAGTTTTTCACTGTTTCTGACAAAGATTAGTTGACTATATATGTGTGGTTTAATTTCAGGGTGCTCAATTCTGTTCCATTGGTCTGATTGTCTGTTTTTGTATCAATGCCAAGCTGTCTTAATTACTATGGCTTTGTAGTATAATTTGGATTCTGGAATTGTAATACCTCCTTTCTCTTCTGATCAGGAAGCTTTTTGATATTGAAGGTATTTTGCTATTCTATATGAATTTCAGTAATTTTTGTTCTATCTCTTTAAAAAATGTCATTGGGGTTTTTGTAGGGATTGCAACGAATCTGTAGATTGCTTTTGGTAGGATGGTCATTTTGATGATGTTAATTCTTCCAATCCATGAGCAGGGAATGTCATTCCATTTCCTTATATCTTTTTCTATCTCTTTTAGCAGTGTTTTAAAGTTTTCTTTGTTTAGCTCTTTCAAGTGTTTTGCTAGGTTTATTCCCAGGTATTTAAATTTTTTTTTTGGTGAGATGATAAATGGGATGGTTTTTCTGCTTCTGTGTGTTGATTTTGTATACAGCTACCTTTCTGAATTGGTTTATTACCAAGATTCATTGGACAGCTACTAACACAACTGAAAACAAATATTTGTGAAAACATATACATAGTAGGAGACTTTAACACCCCACTCTCAACAAAGGACAGATTAAAAATAAAAGAAACTACACAAAGACACAAAAGTCTTAAAAGAAGACCTAGACAAAATGGACCTAATTGATATCTACAGGAAACTACACCCACAAGGAAAAGAATACACCTTTTTCTCAAATGCTAATGTATCATTCTCTAAAATTGACCACATACTAGGCCACATGAGAACCTTGAATAAATATTATCAACTTTTAAAATTGATTTAATTGATAAATTAATATCAACTAATTTAATTTTAAAATTAATTTAAATATTATCAACTTTTTTCTCAGATCATAAATTTATCAACTAGAAATCAACAGTGAAAAGAAAGCAATAAGAGCATCCAACCCATGGAGACTGAACAACATACTGCTAAATGAAGAATGGGTAATGGAAGAAATTAAAGAAGAAATTAAAACATACTTTGAAGCAAACAACAAAGAAGACACAACATTCCAAAATGTCTGGGAGGCAACAAAAGCATATCTAAGAGGAAGGTTCAGAGCAAAACAGGCCTATATCAAAAACCAAGAAACTAACCAAAGAGATAACCTAATATCACAACTCAAAAAATTAGAAAAAGAGCAACAAAGATACCTAAAACACAGCGAAAGACAAGAAATAACAAAAATAAAAAAAGAAATAAATAACCAAGAAACCAAAAAGACTATCCAGAAGATCAACAAAACCAAAAGCTGGTTCTTTGAAAAAATAAAAAAAATTGATAAACCCCTTGCAAAGCTCACAAAGGAAAGAAGAGAGAAAATTCAAATAAACAGAATCACAAATGAAAGAGGAGAAATTACAACAGACACAAAAGAAATCCAAAGGATAATAAGTGATTACTATCAACAACTATATGGAAATAAATGCAACAACCTGGATGAGATGGACAGATTCTTCCTAAGAACGAGAACCAGGAACAGATAGCTTTACAAATGAATTCTAACAGACAGTCAAAGATGAAATAACACCTGTACTACTAAAACTCTTCCCAAAAATTGAGAAAGAAGGAAAACTGTCAAATACATTCGATGAAGCAAACATCACACTCATACCAAAACAAAGTAAGGACAGCACGAAGGAAGAAAAGTGTAGACCAATTTCCCTAATGAACACGGACACAAAAATTTTAAACAAAATGCTAGCAAGTCGAATCCAACGGTGCATAAAAAGCATTACTCATCATGACCAAATGGGCATTATCCCAGGGTCACAAGGATGGTTCAACATGTGGAAATCAATTAACATAATTCACCACATCAACAAGGAGAAAAACAAAAACCACATTATCATATCAATAGATGCAGAGAAAGCATTTGACAAAGTCCAGTATCCATTCATGATAAAAGCTCTTGAAAAACTGGAGATTAACATACTTCAAGATAATAAAAGCCATCTATGACAAACTTATGGTAAACTTTATCCTAAATGGGGAAAAACAAATCATTCCAATTAAGATCTGGAATGTGGTAAGGATGCCTACTTCCCCACTACTTTTTAACATTGTACTGGAAGTTCTAACTAGCACAATAAGACAAGAGAAAGACATAAAAGGGATACAAATACAAAAAGACGAACTGAAGCTAACATTCTATGCAGATGACATTCTCTATATAGATATGCCAAAGATATCCACAAATGTTTGCCTTTTGAATAGAGAGCTTAATCTATTTACATTTAAAATACATACAGTTAATGATAAAGAGGCAAAAACTACCATTTTAATATTTTGTGTTACAAATACGTTTTTTTGTTTCTCAATTTCTGCATTTGGAAATATCTTTTTGAATAGTATCTTTGTGATGTTATTTCTTATATGACAGCTAAAGCAAAAGCCATAAGATAAAATGAGCAAATAGGTCTATAAGAAACTTAAAAAAAAGTAGAACAACCAAAGAAATTATCAATAAAATGAAATTGATACGGTATTTGCACACTATTTATCTTATACGTGGTAATATTCAAAGAAGAGGGAAGTCATATAACTCATAACAACAAAACAAATTATCTCTTAAAAAGTGAGAAAAGGATGTGAGCAGACTTTTTTCCAAAGAAGATATTTAAATGGACAACATATACATTAAAAATGTGCTCAATCTCTCTCATAAACAGAGGAGAATGTATAAAAACTACACCGAGACCAGTTAAATAGGCTATCTTTAAATACATGAAATAAATTACAGCAAGTGTGTGGAATAGAGGGATTCTTTGTGAACTGTTAATAAAATTGTTAATTTGTATAGCCATTATGTGAAATGGCATGGAGTTTCCTAAAAAGAACTAACATATTGGTCAGCAATTTCACTTCTCTGTCTAGCTATAGATATGTATAAATATGTGTGGGGGGTATTTATGTGTATATGCAATGGAACATTATTCAGGCAGAAGAAGAAAAGGACACCCTGCAATTTGAAATAATCTGTATGGCAATGATGGCATTATACTCAGTGATATAAACCGGAGAAAGACAAATGTTGTTTGTATGATTATCACTTAGATGTGAAAACAAAAAACCAAACATAAACAAAGATCATTTTTTTGTGTGTAACAGAGGTGAAGGGTGAAGATTGTGGTTATTGGATGAAGGTTATCAAAAAGTACAAATTTTCTGTTATAAATAAGTTGTGGTGAAGTAATATATAATATAACATGACTATAGTTAACTACAGTTATGATCAATGCTGAATTCAATTAGAGTGCAACTTTGTTACCTTTCTATTTCCACTGAATGATAACAACACCCAAACAAGAGTATGTTAGATAGTATTTTCTGCTACCAATCCACAGAAATTTCATCTCAATCTCAAAACCCACTTGACAACAGAAACCATTAGTATAGATTGAAGGCACAACATAATTACTGTAGATAATAAGCAAAATTGAAACCTTCTAGGAGAATAGATCTGAAAAGTTCTTAGAAACAGTAAATATTAAGTTTATAACTGTGTGAGTCCATAGGTGTTAACTATACTTTTAGGATGATAATTTTGCAATATATACACATATCAAACCCTTATGGTGTACATTTAAAATTTATGTGATATTATATGTCAGTTGTCTCAATAGAAACGTGCGGAGCACAACATGAACAAACTGTGTTTAATGTTGAATTTAATCAGAATGGATTTTGTGATTTCACTTACCTTTCTCTTTCATTAAGTTTTCTGTATGAAAAAATAACAAAAAACAACAATAAATCAAAGTAAAATTATGTAAGATAGTTTTATTTCCCTAACCACAGAAAATCTACCTCAGTCTTGGTCTGTAGTTGACAACAGAAATCCTATGTCCACACATAATGTACAGCATAATATGTGTAGATAAAAAGCAAAACTCAAATTTACCAAGAGAGTAGATCTTAAAAGTTCTCATCAAAAATAAACAATATGTTTGTAAATATATCAAGTGGTGGATGATAACTGTACTATTGTGGTAATCCTTTTACAGTGTACACACATATCAAATCTGTATGGTACATACTTAACACTTACATATGTCAGTTGCCTCAATGGAAATGTGATGGGATGGCGAAAATGAACAAAATCTGAAATAGATGCTGAATAAAGAGATTTATAATTTGTGTTATACTTACCTGCCTCATTCCTTACATTTTCTGTATGAAAAAAAATTAATAAAAGTTAGTGTCTTCCTGTGCACATCCACATAATAGCCATGTCAAATCTTAGCCGCATATTGACAACAGAAGCTATAAGTCCACAGATATAATATTCAAGATGATGAACACAATCAATAGGCAAAAATGAGAGATACTAAGAGAATAAATCTTAAAAGTCCTCAACAACAGTTAAATAATGGCTTTGCTACAATGTGAGATGAAAAACATGCAGAGTCAGGAATGTGTAAGTAGATTTATTTTTTTCTGTTCAGGTATTTTTCATCTCAATTTTAAATATGATTCCCTATTAGATATTCTGATTTGTTTTGTTATCATAGCCTCCTATTTTTTGTACAAATGATAATGATTGCACCCTCAAGACCACCAGCCACAGTCTTTTCCCCATTTACCTCTGGCTTTTCTAGCACGTACAGCATATACAACACTGAATGGTGCCGCAACAACGAGGAGAGACAGGAGCACAGCAAGCCCCACTATCCAGGGCTTGTTCCAAGGGAACAAGGCATCTGAAAAGTAGGAGATGTCACACTTAAGATCCTGCTTGACATCAGATGACATGGCTTCTGGGAATGAATCCCAGGATTTGTTCTCCTTGGAACATTATTATTCAAGGCAGAGATTCTAAACCTCACCTACCACTCCCAATAATTCAAAATATCTCAGGAATCATGTAAAGGTTCTCTTTTTTTCTTCTTGCTAATGTACAGAGAGTTATTATCTACATTATGACAATGTTTTAACATTAAAAAGAAATCCTATGTCTATGTTCCTCACTCAGGATTTAACAGATATCTCTGTGTCAATGCATATGTGATATTAACTTCTTTAATAATAAAATAAAATGCAGCAAAGGATTGCTTTCAATCCACTTTTACTATCTCCATCTAGGGTGTCCCAAATTCACACCACCATGTCTTCTATTCAATTATTTCATATATACTCATGAATGTGAGCTGGACCATATCAAAGTGAGAGACTTTAGAAATTCCTAAGACTAAAGGCTGCACTGTGAGGCTTCAGGTCTAGTTTTTGAAGTAAAGATTTGTTCTCATGAGATGTCCAATAGCAAGTAACTTAAATAAGTAATAGTGGCTGTGGTACCAGTGTTTTCTACTAATTATTTCTGGTTCAAATATGCACCAAAGGCCCTTTCTAGGATTACCCTCTTTTAATATTTCAACAAAATATTTGTGTGATTCAACCTCCGAAGAGCTAAGTGAAAAGCCCCGTCAAAAAATGGGGGGAAGATTTAAGAGACACTTCTCCAAAGAGGAAATACAAATGACTGATAGTCTTATGAAAAAAAATGTTTAACATTACTTATAATCAAGGAGGTGCAATGAGATACCACCTTACACCAGTAAAAATGGCCTGTATCAAAAAAATGGGCAACAAGTGCTGGCGTGAATGTGGAGAGAAAGGAACACTCTTACACTGCTGATTGGAATGCAAATTGCTTCATCCATCATGGAAAACTGTGTGGAGGACCCTCAAACTACTAAAAATGGAACTACCATTTGACCTAGCAGTCCCACTACTGGAAATCTACCCAAAGGATACAAAAATGCTAATTCCAAAGGACACCTGTAATTGGATGCTTATTGCAGCACTATTTACAGAATACAGGATATAGAAACAATCCAAATGCCTCAAAACAGATGATTGGATCAGAAAGTTGTGGTATATGTACACAATGGATTGTTACTCATCAATCAATAAAAGACAAGTTTGATGCATTTTGATAATGTGGATGGACCTAGAATGAAACATGCTAGCAGATATAAGCCAGAAAGATAAAGAGAAATCTTAGATGACATCACCTATATACAGGAAATAGTAAAAGTAAACAAACAATAGGACAAAGAACATTTAAAACTGTTAGCAAACTAAAGCATGAAGCAAGAGGAGCAGAGGGAAATGAAATTGGGGGAGGGGTGGGCACAAGAGATAAGATGATGGTTCACTGGTGGCAAGGTGTAGGAATACCTCAGGGTAGACAAGATGAAAAAATATATGCAATCAATTTTAAAAAATAAAATTAAAAATATGTGATTGCTAATTATTCCAAATATACAAATGTAAAGAAGTAAGCTTTCCCCCCATTTTATCTCTATATTTGTGTTTTCAAGGGCTTAATAGTATGATCTGAGTTTTTGATTTCTGATTTTTTCAGCCCAAACTCAATTATTTCTTAAATGTTTCAACTTTTGTCTTCAATATAAAATCCTAAATGGATAACTTCGATAATTTTCCCTCTTATAACAAAGTCATTTTAAAAATATCTATTCCTTTACATCTGCTTTTCTCTTTCATGCTTCTAATTTCAATTTTTCCCCTTTTTAATTATTATAAATCATGCAACTTCTCAAATTAAAGCACAATAGACATTTTCCTTGCTGATAGCTCATACACATTTTCTAAACATATATATTTGACTTGTAATTTTACTAAGTGATGGGAATAGAAGAGAATTAAAATAGTGTCCTCGAGAGTTCATATTCCACTCGGGGAGACAGTGAAACATAAAATCAAAATAATGTGAGTAAAGAGTCACTTAACAAAATGGGTTAACGGTATTTTCCTGGAAAGGAGGAGAAGGCTAGGTTTTGAAGTTCCAGCAGGAAATTCTTAGTTTATAGAAAAATAGAAAGAATGTGGTGCTAGCATTCAATAAGGATATTACATGTTTGAGGATATAACCAGTTTGGTGTGAGGCAGTAGGGGTGGGATTGAAGGGAGGGAGTGATGAAAACTGAGGCTGGAGAAGATAAAAGGGTAAGAGATAGTCTTGCAGACAGACTGCAGTATTTCAAATAAGGAAATTCAATTAAGGGACATTGTAGAAGATCATTTGGGCAAACAGGCAAACTTTATTTCTTTGAGCACAAAACAACAAACAATGAGAGTAGATTGTGGTGTCTGATCTCTTTTCTGTGTGTGATGAGCTATTGTTATGAATTAATTCTCATAACAATCTTGAGAGGAAGATGCCATTATTGTAACTATTTAATAGTTGAAAACTGTGTCTAAGAAACTGTCACTAGTCACAAAACTGGTAGGTGTAACTACCAGAATTCAAGCTCAATTTGACAAATGGGAAAAGAAAAGTCAGAAAGTTCAAAGTTTCTTTCCTTAGGTAATGGGAGTGGGAAAAGTTTAGAAAAAAATTTTTTGACAGATTCCTTATCAAAATACTTCATTATCCTATGTGTACATTTTTGCATCTGTGCATTTGCTTTTAGAGAGCAAAATAATGGCATTTCCATGTTATAAAGAGAGATACAAAATAAAATGAATTTTTACTAGCTCTTCACATCAGAATTAAAATGGATGAATGAAAACATGCGCTCAGATCTTTCATCACTGGTCTGTAAAAGTCACACCTTCTTGATAAGCAGTGAAATCTCAGGATACAGACTCTGGAGGAAACTGACCTGCCACAGAAATGTGTGCTTCCTTCTCCTCACTGAGGATTGGATTCCTTATGAGACAAGACACAGCTCCTTTTGAATTTTTATTCACTATTATAGATGTTTCCACACGAAACAGTCCATTTTCGTGTGCTGTCTTTGTCTCAGAGTCTGCTGTCAAACGCCTTCCTTGTAGGTCCTTCCACTTCACTTCAGGCTCTGGGTACCAGCCTGTGGATGTACAGGTCAGCTTGACTTCCTTTGTGTTTCCAGGCTCAATATGAATGTGAGGAACAGCTCCTGAGCCTGGCAAAACAAATGAGAGAGGATATATAGTGTTCCCAGAGTTTTTCACAATTTTCAAGGACTGGGGAACCTATGCTTATTAATTAAAACCTAAAAATTTCAATTATCTTTTTAAATCTTTTTTATAGTTGATTTTTTAAAATCAACTATATGAATATTTAGCAAACACCCAAATACAAAACATATCTCTCTGTTCTTTTCCTTTTTCTTTCTCACCTTTGAAACTTTATTAATCATTTTACTGATGATGCTTAAAGTTGGATAGCAGAAAATATATCAATCTATTATAAACCTGTGAGTTTAAGGGTGCACATCAGCTGGTGATTTCTTGTGATAAATTGCTAATTCTTATCCAAATATAGAGTTATTCTTTCTTCAAGATAAGTACTTACCAAGAAGAACATCAGTATGGTCGAAATATAGCAGATATAGTAACTATTGAGCACTTGAAATAACTTCTGAAAATTTGGTATAACTTTTGACATAACTTTCAAAAACATTTTAAACTTATCTTTACTAGTTCAGTCAATAATAATCTTATTGCAACTAATGAAAACTGTTAACTATAAAACAGAATCAAATTTACTGGGAATCAGCCATCTTTGTTTTGGGGTTGAATTTTGAACTCTTAAGAAAATATGTCCAAATCCTTGTCTTCGATATCTGTAAACATAAGCAGATACTGGGCCTCCAGTTCTGTCTCTGACATCATGTAAGAGGATCACCAAAGGCCCTGGGCCTTGTGTCTCAAAAAACTGTATGTTGTTGATGTGGTCCAACAACTCACAAATAGCTGTTAATACTTGGTGTGTCTGACACTGCCTCTGGGTGACCAGTAGTGACGATCACTACTTGCCTGTGCTGTCCAGCACTCCTGGTGACCACTTCTGACCATCGATACTCTCAGCACTCTTCTGATAGATACTATCTGGGTGAATAATTGGCCCCATGTGGCCATCTTAAATTGTTTCTCTTGTTTGTAAAATAAACCTCATGGCTGTCTTTGTTGCAGCTGATGGTCCCTTGCAATTGTACATATGGGTGAAAACACACAACTACCTGTCCATTAGCAGGCACTGTCCTTTGATCAATTATAGCCCTCTATGATTGCTGCAGTGCTATAATTCTTGTTATTTGTTATTGTCCTCTCCTCTTTTGTGTCCCATTTCATAAAGACTATCATTCTGGTGCACAGTTGTCTTTCTGTACAATAAAAATTTCAGCTCATTGTGCCAGTAAAAGAACTTTTCTATATAATGTACTTAGTGACCCATCTTAAAGAGTAATTAGCTAAAACACAAATGAAAGTTGGTTTATATTCATCCCTTGGGAATCTCCATTTGATTGGATGTCCCATTATATATTAGACTCTGGATAGCTTTTGGAAGAATTGAAGGAAAATGTGGTCCTGAGAAGATATTTTCTAAAGATATAATTATATTTAATAGGAATTTGTAGAAAGAAATGATAATTGTTTAATTCAGTACCAGAATAAAACATAAAGGCTGTTCTGTGAATCATATATATACATGTATATGATTCATATATATATGTATGTATATGTATATATGCATGTATATGTATGTATATGTATATGTATATGATATATGTGTGTATATATATATATGAATTTTAATGGCATGGTCCAACGGTAAGCACAGCCTCTGGGAAGGTTGTTAATTATAACCATTTAACTCCCTAGTCAATTACAATATAGGAGAGAGAATGGGGGAAAAGGGATGGCTATGAACAATTTTAGATTTAAAAAATCATCCTGTTTACTAAGCCATCTGTTATTTAATTACATTTATTATATCAAAGGTCAAAAAGGAGAAACAATTGCCAGCACCAGAGGAAGATTGGTTAGCTTCATTCTCCATACTTGTGAGTCTTCAGCTGGCATATTTGAGATCTGAATAGTCCCTGACAGAGGACAGGTTAACATAATGATCCCCTTATTTTATTAATTTGGAAAGTTCAGATATCTTACTCTCTTATGTCCATCATGGTAAAGAAAACCTGTAGTTTTCACCTGTATGAGAGAGCTAATTTTCTGATTTGATATCAAGATTTCATATTTTATTTATTCCATCATCATATTTTGACTGTTTTAGTACCCATGCTCATGTTAGCTGTTTGTGTTTCCCTTAATAGTTTTAATAGATAAATTTGCTTATCTATAGCCTACAAGTAAGAAATAATTAGTTACATGGCGTAAGTACTGAGTGATTTTTTTAAAGCAGAATTTAACTAAAATTTACCTAGCTGTGGATTCTGCAGAAATGTCATTACCCACATCCCACTACATATTTAAAGAGCACTGAAAGTGAGTTAGGATTGTTTGGACTCAATATGTGAAAGCACTCTTCTCTGGAAGGGAGCAAACGACTCTGGATTTACCTGCAGAAACTGTATTTTCAGCAAGAATGGATTGCCAAATTTCAATCCTTTAGGATGGGGGTGGATCAGGAGATGTGTGAGAACCCACACACCCAGGAATGTCACAGGAAACAAGGGATCTCTTGAGATCAAGAATCATAGAATCTGTCTGAGAATTACCATTTACCCTCAGATTGGCAAAAATAAGAACCTCTAATGTCATACAGCACAAGGCACTACCTGGGGGTGGTGGATATAAATGGTATATCCATTTATATACCATTGGTATATCCATTGGTATATCCATTTATATACCATTGGTATATCCATTCCACCTGCCAGGAAGAACCACCCACAGTCATTGGAAATATTTAAAGAGAAAAGGTAAGATTTTATTCTTCCTTACATGGTTGAAGAAAATAGGTATAAAAGTGAAATGATTCACAGTATAATCAAAAATAGCCTTCCTGGAAAACATGCAAAGTATAAGCCCCTGAATTTAGGGCACTCAGAATTCTCTTTAGAAAGCATTGACTTCTTAATAAAGTATATATGATGACTTATTATACAGCATTCATAGATAAACTTTTAATAGGCTAGATATTGATAATTATCTAAGTCATTTTGAAGTTTAATTTATAAATTTGGAATTCATTCCATATATACATTATAAAATTTGTAGATGCAAATATTATGCTTAGCTTAACTCTAAAATCTGGAATTTTCCTCCTGCCAAAGAACAAATTAGAAAGTGCAGCATTACAGGAACTGCAACAATGTAAGAAAAAAATTAAGCAATAAAAAAAACTAAAAAAAAATTAAAGTGAAAAAAACTTTTGGGGGGTATGTTGGGTATTCTGACTTAATAAAAAGCTATGCGGCAGTCATAGGAACTACTTGTGGTATATTCACGATGCAAAATAGGAAGCTTGATTTAGCCTTATTTATTTTATCTTTCTTTGTGTTTGGTTGGAAAGTACAACTGTTCCTGAAATTCTTATTTGAAGAAGCCATGGAAGGTATGTATCAGAAATCTCAGCAGCCAAATAGTCTAAAAAAATGTGTCAGTTAACCTTGTTGAAGCTCCAAAGAAGCTCAAACACAATGATTCCTGGTTTCACCAATGCTCCAAGATGGAAATGCATGCTTCTAAAAAAATTATTATACTGGGAGAATGGTAGAAAACTGTTTTTGCTTTGGTGATAGAATTTGGACGAAGAATAGAAGATCCTGAGATAAAGTTTATCACACTGGTGTGGTGAAATTACATACTAATCACTGGAGAAACAGTAATAGCAGTTGCCTCTCAAAATCAAAGCCATGAATAAAGGGTTTATCCAAGCCTTGAAAAATGTTTTCAGGAAATGAAGAAGTGGCTAACTGACTTAGATTTCCTAGAAGTTATTTCACTAGAGTGGTAGACCTCACGCATATTGGAGGCTTAATGAAAGGATCAACACAACGGAACAACACGGCCTCCAGTGAGGTAACACTATTTATCTATAGTAGGTATTTTCAGTAAGGAGCTCCCATATACCTATTGAAGGAGACAAGTGTTTTCTAAACCCAGAAATGAATCTTATAGAGAGGGGAAACTATGAGTTCCATGAATGCAAAAATTCTATTAGGGAATAGATGGACCAAGGTTTGTGTTTTAGCAAAAACTTGGACACAAAATATTGTTTATAAAATTGAAAGTAAATCTTTTTTTCAGTAGCCTTCTTTAATTTATTAATATCATGTATGTGCCTAGCTTTTATTATGTAAATAATGTGAGCTGAGGTGTAGAGTCCTTTCCAGGGAGAGCATGTCCAGTATTGTTGCTGAATGGGGACTCAAGGGTATATGCACACATTTCAGAGAGTCCTGGAGGAATTTTATTCCTCTCTGGAAGGTCAATATTATTGGACTCCCTCTGATAGGTTGGGAGGTTTCCCATAAGGCCCATGGTGAGGAAAGCAATGGAAAAAATCATCACTTGTGCTCAGATGAGGTTCTGAATTGTTTGTGGAGAAAGGGCTGACTGAGATTCAATGTATATTGAAGAAACAGTGCTTACAATTTAGCAGTGGCATTCTTTAACAGTGGTATTCTTCTGGAGACAATGACTGATTAGGCTTAGGGTCATAAAGACAAACTTACTCAGGTATCTGAATAACTGAGAAGGTCATAGCAATTTTAGTGTAAACTTGTTAAAAAGTTGTAATTGGGAGTATTAACTTGACTGGAAAATAATGTGTCACCTCTGGACAGGAATGAGGTACAGAAATCCCAGGCCTGATAGTGGGCTCAATAGATTCTCCTGCTCATAAAATTCCTTTTGGATTTTGAAACAGAATGCAATGCATTTCTGAGAGTTTTCTGAAATAGTACATATTATAATCTCTGTTTTTTCTTCACTTTAAATAATTATGCTTACAGAGAAAAGATATATGAGTATATTATTATTGTTACCTAAAGTCAGAATAGACTTATTAGATGAAATTTAACTATAACATTCCTGACATTTCATCACTGTATATGTATAGACTCAGTAACTTCTGTCCAGTGTCTAGTTCAACCTCATATAACTGACTAGACCAAAACATAATACAAGTTATATGAGATTTTTCATTCCAGAGACTCACCTGTGACCAATATTTCAAATTCTGCTTCATCAGAGAAAGTGGAGCTTTCAAACAAACAACTGTACACCCCACCATCTGAGGGGCGGATGGAATGGATCTTCAGGACTGCCTGCCCTTTGTAAATATTCTTTGTCAGGAACTCTGTCCTTCCTTGGTACTCTGCCATCTGTGTAGTATGATCCTGGAAAGCACCATAATGATGAACCAAACCTGAAGGTTTCTTTCGGAGCCATCTCACCTCCATGTTCTGAGCATTCATTATTGGGTCAAGGTGGCAGGACAGCACAGCATCTTCCCCGGCTAAGGCAGTTATGCGTTCCTTTGGCCCTACCACATAGAATTGCCCTGGAAGAGATTAAGGCAAAACTGGAATTATCACTGAGACTGTGGCAGGCAGGTTGTGATTCTCAGAGAGAAAATAAAAGTTCAACTAGCAAAGTGAGCCCAATTAGTGAATAGATCTAAAATAAAGATATCCAGTACACTGGTAGTATAAAAGATGTCAACATGCAACAGTAATATGATCTTAATCAAAATTTGTGCCTTTCCAATTACTTGGGTTGGATTAACACTTTATAGAAATCATTTATTTATGTCTCTAAACTTTGTGTTATAAAGTGTTATCTTTATTATTAGATCAGGGAATTGAGACAGTGAGTATTAACAGAGTTAGTAATTAATGAACTGGGTCAGTGAGTCAGTGAGTGATAATTTACTCCTTAATGCTAAGGCATAAAATGAGAATTCCAGTAATAATCTGATGTTTCCTTATTTTAATCCAAAATAGTAAAACATTGTGAAATATGTGAAACCATTAAAAATTGTCCCTGTGTTAAAAAAAAAGATAAAACATGGCTTATAACTTGTTTCCATTTAAGAAAAAATACATAAGCTATGTTCAGTACAAATATTTGAAAGCATTACTATAGGTTCTTTAAGATCATATACAACGTAAATAGTGAAGTAGCATAAGCAAATCTGAAAAAATAATTGTCTAGTAAATGTTTAAAAATTTAGATAAAACTCTTACTAATTTGACAACTCAGAAGTGTCTTGCTTAAGAGGCTGGATTAACCAGGTTACAATGTAAACATTAAAGATAATAACATACTTCTCCTTGTTTCTGGTCTTTTTCACCTATGTGTACCTCATTGAAACAGAGGTCTTTTTGGATGTGCTTGTATTTTCCCCTGTGTTTAGTCTTGGAATCAAGAACACAAAGAGTGACATATATAAATCACCATATGTCTATTAACACCAAATCACTTACTCTCTGTTCCTAGTAAACTTCCTTTTAGTCAATTTTTTTAATCAGTCCACTAAGAAGAAACAACCATTGCTGAGATGCAGACAGCCAGTTGGATCTAGTTGGTGAACTATGCTATTTGAGAAGAACTGTGAACTTACTCTTATCCTTGTTCTCATTATAATATTAAGATCTTCCCCTCTGAGTGATAGTTGTCCTCCATTTTCTAAACATGTTGTTAGGGCAGATAGTTTATTCCCTGCTCCCAACTTGCATACAGAAATCTTGGACCAGCTTCTGGAAATTGGGGTGGGGTTGTTGTTGGGCAACCAGGTGAAGTCATATGACATGTGGAGGTCGGTGGACTTGAAGAAGAGACTTCTGGGGAAAAAAAGAACCCTTGCTTCTTGCATTTAACCTTTCACCAGGAACTTGGTGGACATAGAAGGAGACATATAGATATGATACATGAAGAGACCTTTGGAAGAGCTATGGGTGAGGCACCGGTACGGTGGCTGACAATAGTATCCATTACTTTGTTCTGTACTTTGATTTTACCCTTTATCCCTGACTTGTCTGCTTCTTATGCCCTTTTTATATGGTTCCCTGTCAGAAAGTGCCTTAGATTTGTGCAAGCTTTGGGGCCTCAGTAGCCCTGCTTTGGGCCAACCCTATTTGGCTAGGCATTTAACTATAAGAGGATGGGTAACTCTGGGGTTCTTTATAAGGAAACTTAGTCACTCTTCTTTATGCACAATTATCAAAGTTCTTTCAAAATGAGAGAATAGTATATCTTCATGTAGTGGATGGCAGAACCTCGTTAGAATATATAGTTTTGGGGCACCTGGGTTACCCCTTATTATATCTGGTAATACAAAGAGCTGGACTGGTTGGCTTTCTGGTCATTTGGTGGAGAGTGTCACAGCTCTCTAGTCAGAGTCTGGCAGCTAACTCTGCTTTGACATTTGTTCTTTCTCATAATCTTCTCACACCGTAGACAAACTAAAGATAATAGAGATAGGAAACTACCTGTAATCTTTTTATAGAGAAGGGAAGTTGGTGGAACACATCTCTCAGTTCAAGGAACTGTTCACATTATTAGCCATTTAAGTAAGGAATATCATCAGTACCAACATTGTCATTTGGTGAAAGTGCCATTTTCTAAAAATTGGTGACAGTTAATGACAATTGCCTGTTTAAAAAATTAATGTAATATAAAGTACAAGACTTTAATCAATGTTAGCTTTAAAATGTCTGAATAGCTTAAAACAAAAGAATAGGTAACTAATAGATATCAAAGAAGAAATATTTACTGTGAAACGAATACTACTTTGCCCTACACCTCCAAACCACACAAACTATCATGATCCAACTTATCTAATTTCCCTTTTAAGATTTATTTCTCAGAGACTCCATCTGCAGCATGGCAGAATATAGAGATTGTGATCAACTTCTTCACTATAATCAACTATAAAGAAACAATATTTGCTCAAAGGAAGAATTTCAGCTTCCTTGAAGGGTTCCAGGAATTTTCCATGGAGGCCTTGCACTAAGGTTCGTATCCTGCTGTAGAGAAAGAGGGGGAGGAATATTTATATGCTGGCTGATAGAATGGACTGGGATGGTGGCTACCCATGGCCTACAGAGTTTGTATGGACATGGTGAATTTTACCAGAGGAAATTCACAGTTCCCATGGTGAAATTCATAAATGGAACACAGTCAGATGTGGCACTGTTCTGGCCAAGGCTACTGGGAGTTCCACACAGCACACCCAGGCACACCCACTTTCCTCCCAAAGGTAATAAAACAATCTGCAGGCAGAGCTCTACTTGACATGGAATGGAGGTGGCAGCTTAATAAACAGGTACAGAGGAGGCCATTACCTACAGTAATTTCTGGGCAACAGGGCACACAGTATGCCAGGTGGTCCCTGCATGAAAGTGTTAGAGCGGTATCTGCCATTAACATAGCTGATATTAATGTATCCCTACAAAAACAAGAACGTAGATATAGGCAACACTAAAATTCAAAAACAAACAAACAAAAATAACTGATATTATGCATTAATAAGTATCATGGTATAACTAGAAAATAGGAGTTACTTCCCTTTGCTTTAGAATTGTAAATTTCAAGAAGGACTTGGTGATATTATGGAAACTTGACTTGTTGACTTGTTTCAGGCCTAGGTAAGAAAAACTTAGGGTGACTATACCAAGGTTTGGCTGCTAGAATTCATTAGAATTCATAGTTTTCTTTCAGAAAGAGAAGGGAAGGAGAAAGAAAAACAAGGTTTTTGTGATGTGAGATGATTGACGGGTCTCTGTTGCCAGAAAAGGGAGGGGGGAAGGAGAAGGATATAAAAGAGATACAGTAGAGGAACAAAGAATTCATCAGCCATTTTTTTTTGGGGGGGGGAGAATTGAGGTTTAGAGATAATGGCTGAATTGGCCTGGGGTTCATGACCTTTGATCCGGACAGATGAACTCATGGCCTTAGCATGCATAAACTGATAATGTATGCTGAAGGAGTCTAAAGTGTTAGGAGATTTGAACTTCAGATAGAGTTTGTCTTCTCTAGTTTGATTCAGATGTTTTTGGAAAGGCTATGAATGAGGCCTGAGTAGATGGACCAACTATTGGTTCCTGTTTTACCTCGGATTTTTTCTACTGCCTAAAGTTGGGAGAATGCTGAGAGAGAAGAAGAGCACTAAGACTTGGATCATGTGTTTGGAGGAACAGAGGTTAATGGAAGAAAAGAGGAATCCTCTGCTTTTGCAACATGTGCTTTTGATGAACTCAAATTGATTGAACATGTGGTAAGGTGATCAGGGACTAAAAAGACAGCTTTGGACATATGGTGGGGTAACTTAGGTTTTACATGCTTATCTTGTATTACATGTCCAGACAATCACTTTCTTACTTAATAATAAGTAGTTTGATCACTTTAAGAGTTTGGTCTGGCATTCGGATTGTATAGCATGGGCTGTGGACTCTCAGAAACCCTAAAAGAGATAGGTTTAAAAATATGTTTTTTCCTTTAGTTTGAGAGAGGGCCTTAAGACAGGCAGACAGGCATCAAATATATAAATGACAAAGGTAATTTATGTATGGAAGGTTAGGGTTGATGAGGGCTTTTGCTCATTTTATATCAGATTGAAAGTCCCCCCCCCCCGGAAATGCTTGCAAATGAAATTTTAGTAAAAAGTATGCCCCTTCCCACCCCAACAAAAGGGCCAAAGGAGACCCAGAACCTGAGCCCTATGTTATAACCCTAGAGCCCTCTGCCTAGGAGATGCAAGTATGGTAGAACATAGCACAGCACAAAGGAACAGCAGAGACATAGAGAGGGAAGTTAGGATATCAGAAGCATTGAAAAAGTTTGCTTTTTAAAGAAAGTTTTAACTTTATATATTTTATATATATATAAAGTTTATATATATAAAGTTATATATATATAACTTTATATATATATTTTATTGGTGACTAAATTTACTCCCCAATATAGGTAAGACTGAATATTTAATCTCCAGTCTCTCTTACTTTCACCTCTCATGAAGATATAAACAAGGTTAAAAAAAATAAAACCCACAGTTGATCAACCACAGAAAAAAAAGATTACAAAATAAAGCACATATATGTCTAGAAAAAAAAAAAGGACATCTGAATACAAGCTATAAATCCAAAAGGAGAGGAATAGATATTCTGAGATATACAAAATGATACAGAGATGGAGGATCTTAAGAAAATACTTTAAAATAATGATATTTAAGATGTTAAATGAGCTTCTAAACTGCCAGGCAACTGCAAATGATAACTACAGGATCTTAGAAAGGAGGACCAGAAACACAATGGATTCTTACCAAAGAGGTTAAGAGTGTTAAAGATCACACAAAAGAATCTGAATCAAGTGGAGGCAAATAGAGAATGTACTTTGAGTAGAATTAAACTGGCAGAAGAGAGAATTAAAAAAAAAACCTCAAATTTCAAAAATTACCCAATAAGAAGAAGAAAAAGAAATAAGACAAGTATTATAAAACTCTGTGAGAAATATGAAACTCAATTAGAAGAGGTAACTCAAAGATAAAGATAAGATCTGAGCCAAAAATACTCTCCTACAAAATTATTATGCAAATACAAAGGAGAAACAAAAACTTTTCCAGAAAAACACAAGTTACTAAAGTTTAGCACCACAAGACCTGTTATACAATAAATTTCAGAAGTTGTTCTACAAGAAACAGGAAAGTCTGAAAAAAGTGACAACACAACTATAAAATCAGAAGCATGAACAAAAATATTATGAGTCAACAACAAAACACTAAAAGGAAAAGGACAGAAAGTTAAATGTAAGAAAGCTGAAACCAGTATATACTGGATTTTTCAAAACATACTAAATTTGGTATAACCGTCATGGAAAATACTAACTATAAATAAAGATTAGAAGCATACAGAAGAGATGAAGAAACTGAGAAACTCACTAGGAGAACTATCTATATGAAAAGGCACAGAGGAACAAATGGAAAAAGAAACAGCATAAAGATAACAACATAAAGATGACAAACAATAAAAAAGATTGATAATTAGTAAACAGCATTTATCAGTTATCACTTTAATTGTGAATGACTTGAAATTACTAATATGCACAGAATGACAAACTGGATTAAAAAGCATAAAGGTTAGTCACTTATATAATGTTTGCATGAGGTTCATTTAAAAACAAAAACAAATTTAGAGGGAGGTCAAAGCAAGGTACTATAACCCAGGGCTGCAGAGTGGAAGGCAGGAACTTGCTTTTTTCATAGCTGATAACCTAGAATTTCAGTCATAAAAGGTAATCAGGGACAAAGATGGATGCTATATAATGATCAAGGGACACTCTATCAAGAAGATAATTTTGTCATTAATATTTATACATCCAAAATAGGGGTACTCAGTGGTATAAAGCAAATATTAATAAACTTAAAACAATATATTGATAAAAGTTCAGTTATTGCTACAGACCTCAACATACCACTGACATGAAAGGTTAGATTATCCAGGAAGCAAATGAGAAGGAAGTAAAAGTCTTGAATGAAGTATTGTACTAGGTGTACTTAATGAACATTTACAGAGCTTTACACCAAAGACTTTTCTTTCTTTTCACATGACACATACTCAAAAACAATATTTTTTTATTGTTATGCTAGGATACAATATTTCTTATAAAATAGAATATTAAATAGAATTTTTTCATAAAATATGAAAGTAGAAGTTTTATCAAGCATATTCTTAGATCAAAATGGTATAAAGCTAGAAATTAACTCCAGAAAGGAAGAAACAGGAACAAATCAGAATATGTGGAGACTAAACAAAACACTTCTGAACAATTCCTGGGTCAATAAAGAAATGAAATAAATTAAAAAGTAATTACACACTAACAAAAACAATGAGACAAGCTACCAGATCTTACTGGATGCTTTAAAAGTAGGACTATAGGAGAATTTCAAGCAATATAGGCACACATGAAAATGTAAGAAAAATCTTAAATAGTTGAAAAAAAATCTAAATCTACAGTTGAAAGAAGTAGAAAAGGAACAAGAAATTCATCTGAAAATCAGTAGAAGGAAGTAAATAATGAAACTTAGAGCATAAGTTAATGAAAAAAAAAATCCAAAAGTCAATGAAACCCAAATCTGGTTGTCTGAAAAAGTAAACAAAAATGACAATCCCCTAACTAGATTTGCAAAGGGAAAACCCATATAAATTAAATCAATAATGGAGACAAAGATAAAACAAGTGTCATAAAAATACAAAGGATTATAAGACCCTACTATGAAAGTTACTGTGCAAACAAATTGGACAACCTAGAAGAAAAGGAACATTTTTTAGACTCATAAGGTTGAACAAGGTTGAGACAGTTTAAACAGTACAGTCACACATATAGAAATTAAGAATCTAAGAAAAAAGTTTAGAATCAGATGACTTCCACAGTGAATTCTACCAAAATTTCAAAAGGACCTAATATCTATCCTACTCAAAGTCCTCAAAAAAAATGTAAAAGGAGGGTGAGTAGCTTTCCAACACATTTTATAAGGGTAAAATTTTCCTGATCCAAAAATACAAAAAAGGGCTATACAGGCTGATATTCATGAACACAGATAGAAAAATCCTCAACAATAATCCAGCAAACTGAGCCCAGTAACATATTAAGAAAATCAACTCCCATCAGCAAGTAGGTTTTACCTGAGACAAAAAGACTGGTTCAATCAACATCAAATGCCATTCACCAGATCAACAAAGGTAGGTAAAAATCGCACAATCCTTATAATAGATGCTGAAAAGTCTTCAATAAAAGTCAATATACATTTGTGTTTATGTAGGTAACCACAGACCTACTACCTACTGCCATTAAGTCAAATCAAGAGATTTTATGTTCTCAAAAGTCATGAAGAGCATGTGTGCTAAATTCCTAATCCTGAACCACTCATTTTAAAAAGTATAGTCTATGTCCAGGGCACATTTCTAAGCCATTAATTAAAACCAATAAAATACTTGTTGTTGCCAGTTCCATAGGTGAAAAGCAAAAGCACCTGAGGCTCCCATGGAGACACTGGCATCCATACTCACTCCTAGAACTGCCTGCTTCACCTGTGCCTTGGACCTGACTCCTCTCCGTCTCAGGGTGAGGATTCAGAAAGGCTTCCCCTGGTCACCTCCCTGCCCTGCTGTTGCCAACTCTACATGTGACAAGCAAAAGTGCTCAGGGATCCCATGGAGACATCGGCGTCCATACTTACTAGCAGTGCTGGCACAGATAAAGAACATACTAAAAAAAATCACAAATAGTGCCTCACTGTGCTATGCTGCTGCCAGGGTCTGCAGACAGCCAGGCCACCCAACAGCCCAGAAGTGGCAGTGGGGTAGGCTCTCTCAGCCTCTAGCCTGGATCAGTTTCTGTCACCAAGACAACTTGTCCTCAGTCAACAGAAGCAAGAAATAATGACCACAGCAGCACAAACACAAAGGCAGAATTAGTTACAACCTGGTAGACTTCAACATGCCAACCAATATTAGAGCAGTAGTTGCTCAATATGTAGAGCAAGTCTGAAGGCAAAATACAGGAAGGAAGAAAAATACAAATATTAAAGCAAGCTCTATGGTAAATAATTCATGATAAAAAGATAAACAATCACCAGAAACCAACCAAGATGACATGGAAGAAATGTCCTATAAGTCAGACAAAGAATTCAGACCTAACATGATAAAAGCAGTCAAAGAGACAAGGTAAGATGCAAAAAAAAAAAAAAAAAAAAAAAAAAAAAAAAAAAAAAAAAAAAAAAAAAAAAAAAAAAAAAAAAAAAAAAAAAAAAAAAAAAAAAAAAAAAAAAAAAAAAAAAAAAAAAAAAAAAAAAAAAAAAAAAAAAAAAAAAAAAAA
>PVHY01005854.1:0-22410 GCA_004024945.1 Uropsilus gracilis | reverse complement strand
TAATGCAGCAATAAGACAACATAATTGATGAACTGGAGAATGAGAATGAATCCCTAAATAAGAAACTGAAAGAGACACAGGGAATAAGAGGAACAATAGAGGAGCTCAAACTACAGGGGGAAAGCCATAAAAGAAGATTAGAAGAAAGAATCAGCATTTGAGAATACAGAAACAGAGAGGATGAAGAAAGAAAAAGAGAAAAACAAATAAGAAGACAGAAAAAAATCAGAGCTCTGTCAGATACCTTAAAGAAAGGAAATATAAGTGTGACAGCAATCCCAGAAGAAAAAGATAGAGACATGGGAACTGAAAGGCCCTTTAATGCAATAATGGAGAACAACTTCCCAAATCTGAAGAAAGAAATAAAAATAGACATACAGAAAGCAAAGGGGGTATCAAACTACATAAATTAAAGAAAAACTACAGCAAGAAACATCATTGTAAAATTTCCAAGAGCCCAAGATAAAGGAAAAATGATAATGACTAGAGAAGAAACAGATAACTTACAAAGAAAACCCATTAGCCTGGTCACAGATTTCTCTGAAGAGACACTCAAAGAAAGGAGAGAATGGAATCACATCCTTAAAAGTCTCCAAGACAAAAAGTGCCAGCCAAGAATACTCTACCCTGAAATACTGTCCTTCCTATATGAAGGGAAAATTGGAACCTTCCCAGACAAAATCTCCAGAAATTTCCTACCACTAAATCTCTACTCCAGAAATCCTGCAAGAAGCCTTAAGACCAAAGTCCTCAGAAGAATACATAGAATGAACAATATAAGAAACCAAACCAGAACTTCAAAATGGCCACCAGAAAACTAACACTAAAACCTCAAACATTAATAATCACTCTAAATTCAATACTCTAAACTCATAAATCAAACGCCACAGAGGTACAGGCTGTATCAAATACAGAATCCAACATTCTCCTGCCTCCAGGTAACACATCTGATCTCTAAAGTTAAGCATAGATTGAAGGTAAAGGGATGAAAAACAATTCTACAAGCAAATGTCCCCCACTCCCCAAAAAAATCAGGGGTAGGCATTCTTATAGCAGACAAAGCAGATTTCAAATTAAAAACTATGACAAAGAATAAAGAAGGTCACTACTTAATGGTTCAGCAGTAAACCCATGAAAAAAACATTAAAATTATCAACATATATTCCCCAAATGAGGGAGCACCAAGAATCATAAAACAGCTACTGGCAGAACTGAAAGCAAGTATTGGCAAAAACACGTACATAATAGGAGACATTAACGCTTCACTTTCACCAAAGGACAGATCAATGAAACAGAAACTACACAAGAACACAAAAGCTTTAAAGGGAAACCTAGACCAAATGGACCTAATATATATCTACAGGACACTGCACCCCCAAGGAAAAGTACACCTTCTTTTCAAAGGCACATGTACCCTTCTCTATAATTGACTACATACTAGGAGACATGAAACTTGAATGAAAACACAAAGATTAAAATACCAACTTTTTTGAGACCTCAGTGCTTGTACACAGCAATGCCTGGGCTAGAATGTTTACTGCAGCACTATTTATAATTGCAAGAAAATAGAAACAACCCAAATGTCCCAAAACAGATGACTGGATGAAAAAGATATGGTATATATACACAATGGAATATTACTCATCAATTAAAAATGACAAATTTGATGATTTTATAACATGGATGTAGCTAGAAGAAATCATATTAGCAGAAACAAATCAGAAAGAAAAAGACAGAAACTAAATGTTTTCATTAATATGTGGGACATAGGAAAATTAAACAAAAAGTCATGAGGAAAAGTGAAAACAAGCTAACAACCAAACTGCTGTACACAACTTGGCGGGGGGGGGGGGTGGTGAGAGAGGGTGGGAACAGTCAGGGAGGTAAGGCCGTGGATGAACCCTGAAATTACAAAGACCTGAAATTTATATATAAATAAATTATTTAATATAAAAACCCAACTTTTTTTCTCAGATCATAAAGTTATCAAACTAGAAATCAACAATGAAAGGAAAGCAAACAGAGTGACCAGTTGATGGAGACTGAACATCATGCTACTAAACAAAGAATGGGTAATTGAAGAAATTAAGAAGAAATTAAAAATACTTTGAAACAAACGACAAAGATACAACATTCCAAAATGTCTAGGATTTAACAGCAGCAGTTTTAAGAGGAAGGTTCATAGCAATACAGATTCATATCAAAAAGCAAGGAACTAACCAGAGAAAAAACCTACTATGCCAACTCATAGATTTAGAAACAGAGCAACAAAAAATCCAAAACCCAACAGAAGATATGATATAAAAAATAAAAGCAGAAATAAATAATCTAGAAATATAAAAGAAATATAAAATATAAAATAATCTAGAAATATAAAATATAAAATATATGTTGATAATTTTAATGTTTTTTTCATGGGTTTACTGCTGAACCATTAAGTAGTGACCTTCTTTATTCTTTGTCATAGTTTTTAATTTGAAATCTGCTTTGTCTGCTATAAGAATGCCTACCCCTGATTTTTTTGGGGAGTGGGGGACATTTGCTTGTAGAATTGTTTTCCATCCCTTTACCTTCAATCTACGCTTAACTTTAGAGATCAGATGTGTTACCTGGAGGCAGGAGAATGTTGGATATTTCTGACATTGTTCCAATATTTATATTTCTGTATCCAGAAATATAAAATATATTATAAAAATATATTTTATAAAAATATAAAAATAATCTAGAAATATAAATTATATAAATATAATTTATATAAAAGAAATATAAAAGTCTAGAAGATCAACAAAACCAAGAGCTGGTTCTTTGAAAAAATAAGTAAGATTGATAAAACCCTTGCAAACCTCACAAAGAAAAGAAGAGAGAACACTCAAATAAGCAGGATCACAAATGAAAGAGAAGAAATTACAACAGACACAGTGGAAATCCAAAGGATAATCAGAGATACTATGAACATCTATATGAAAACAAATACAACAATCTGGATTAGATGGATAACTACTTAGAAAGATACAGCAACCCGACATTGAACAAATTAGAAATAGACAACATAAATAAACCAATCAGAAGAGTGAAATTGAAGCAGTCATCAAAATTCTTCCTACAAACAAGAACCCAGACCAGATGGCTTCACAGACGAATTCTATCAGACATTCAAAGATAAAATAATGACTGCATTACTAAAACTTTTCCAAAAAATTAAGAAAGAAGGTAAACTGCCAAACACATTCTATGAAGCAAACATTACACTCATACCAAAACCAAATAAAGACAACAATAAGAAAGAAAACTATAGACCAATTTCCCTAATGGACACGGATGCAAAACTCTTAAACAAAATCCTGGCAAATAGAATCCAATGATTGATGAATAAAAAAACATTATTCACCTTGATCAAGTGGTATTTATCCCAGAGGTACAGAGATGTTTTAACATATCAGTTAACATAATCCACCACATCAACAAGGAAAAAAACCAAAAATCATATGATCATATCAATAGATGCATTTGCTAAAGTCCAACACATGTTCGTGATTATAGGCTCTTGAAAAATTGGTGATAAAGAAACATACTTCAACATAATAAAAGCCATCTATGACAAACCTGCAACAAACATCATCTTAAATGGGGAGAAACTAAAATCGTATCAACTAAGATCTGGAGCCAGGCCAGGATGCCAATTCTCTCCACTGTTTTTTAACATTGAGGTGGAAGTTCTAGCTAGGGAAACAAGGCAAGAGAAAGACATAAAAAGGGTACAAAGATGGAAAGAAGAATTGAAGCTATCATTATCTGCAGATGACATGATTCTCTATGTAGAGAACTCTCCAAAAATCCACAGGAAAGCTACTTGAAACAATAGACCAGTTCAGGAAGGTAGCAACTACAAAATAAGCTCACAGAATTTAGTAGCTTTCCTACACACAAAAAAATCAAACAGCAGAAGAAATTAAAAAGCCATCACATTTCCCATTGCACCAAAAATAATTAAATACCTTTAATAAACCTAGCAAAACACATGAAAGATCTATACAAAGAAAACTGCTAAAAGAAACATAGAAAAAGACATAAGGAAATGGAAAGACATCCCCTGCTCATGGATTGGAAGAATTAACATAATCAAAATGACCATCCTACCAAAATCAAACTACAGATTCAATGTGATCCCTATAAAGATTCCAATAACATTCATCAAAGAGATAGGGAAAAAAACCTGAAATTCATATGGAATAACAAAAGACCTCAAATATCAAAAGACCTCCTGACCAAAAAAAGAGATAATGGAGGTACTATAATTCCAGACTTCAAACTACACTACAAAGCCATAGTAAATTTTTTACAAAGAAAAAAAAAAAAAAAACACAAAATACCAGCTTGGTACTGGTACAAAAACAGACCATCAGACCAAAGGTAAGAATTGAATGCCCATTCACATATAGTCAACTAATCTTTGACAAAGGAGTGAAAAACTTACACTGGAACAATGACAGACTGACAGACTCTTCAATAATAGGTGCTGGAGAAACTGGTTCAAGACTTGCAAAACAAAATCAATCAAGACAACTCCCACACCCCATGTACAAAAACCATCTCAAAATGGATAAAACACTTGGATGTAAGACCTGAAACCATAAAGTACATAGAGGAAAACTTGGGCTAAACCCTCCATTAATTACAATTCACAAATACTTTTTCCGGACACATCTACAGATGACAAAAAAATGAAGGAAACATAAACAGTTGGGACTACATCAAACTAAAAAGTTTCTGTGCAGGAAAAGACAATAGACAAAACAAAAAGAAACCTAACTGGATGGCAGAAAATTTTTTACCCTACACAAAAGTGATGAGTTTAATAGCAAAGACCCACAAGGAACTCACTCAACTTAGCAAAAAACAAAAAAGAAGCCCAGTAAAAAAATGGGGAGAAGAACTAAAAAGACACTTTTCCAAATAGGAAATATAAATGGTCAACAGGGATATGAAAAAATGCTCAACATCACTAGCTAAGAATGGCCCACATCAAAAACAGGCAACAAGTGCTGGTATGGATGCCACGGACCGGCCGGGCAAGAAAGACCGCTGAGTGTGGGCTTTGGGCAGACAGGAGAAACTTCAGGCAGGCGAATGATCACAGACACGAAGTGAGCGAGGAATCTGCTGGGTTTATTGTAGGTTTGCAAGCCACTTTTTATATTGTTTAAACGAGCTATTTCAACATTCTATCAGGAGGGGCGCCTTGTGCGTAGTGGGTGCATTATCTCATTGAGAGGCATAAATGACCCTGTGAGTGCAATTATCATTAAGTGCGTGAGGACCATATCGCGAAAGACAGAAATCAGTATCTTAATAGAAAATAGATTATTATTATATACTACTAAGCATTCCTAAGCAATCATTTTTAGTGAATCAGGATAATTAAAGTTGGTTTCAAGCCACCCAAGGTTATTCTTTGGTTGTAAAGCTTATCTGGTTCTCCCAATTTTCCTTGCCTCGGGCTCATTCTAGTATCTCAGTAACTCTCCACAGAGAATCTAATTGAAATATAGAATCTGATGGCGGGGCTCCTATATTTTCTTAATAAAGATGCAGTTCATGACTTCAGCACTCTTATACCTGGGGTCCGGAGAGCTACGCCTCCTAGGGGGTCCCCAGAAGATTCTGGTCAGCTCCCAATTTGTTCCTCCTGCGGGGGGCTGAGGGCTTAACTTGCAAAGATTTATATTACAAGTTTCTCATCTCTGAGATGGGCTCCCACATATGGATATGGTGAGAAAGGAACACTTCTATACAGCTGGTGGGAATGTAAACTGGTCCAGCCACTATGGAAAACTGTGTGGAGAACTCTCAAACTGATGAAAATTTAACTACCATTTGATGCAGCAATCTGGGGATCTACCCAAAGGAGTCCTCAGTACTGATATAAAGGGACACCTGTGCCCAGATGTTTACTGCAGCACTATTTATAGTAGCAAGAACAAGGAAACAACCCAAATGTCCAAAAATGGATGAATGGATGAAAAAGATGTGGTATGTATATACAATGGAATATTAGTCATCAATTAAAAATGACAAATTTGATGAATTTATGGTAACATGGAAGTACCTAGAAGAAATCATATTAGTAGAAACAAGTCAGAAAAAAAAGACAGAAACCCAATGATTTCACTAATATATGGGATATAGAAAAAACAAACAAAAGGACAGGAGGAAAGGTAAAAAGCTAACAACTAAAGTACACAACTTGGGGTGGAGGGCAGGGAGAGGGGGGGAAAGGTCAGGGAGGGAAGGTGGTGGGTGAGTCGCAGAAAACATAAAGATGTGATACACACATTATTTAAATAATAAAAGTAGAAAAAGACAGAAACCAAATGGTTTCAATAATATATGGAACATAGGAATGGAACATAGGAAAAACAAACAAAAGCCCAGGAGGAAAAATCAAAAGCCAACAACAAAACTAAAGTATACTACTGGGGCTGCAGGGGTGAGGAGGAGTGGTCAGGGAGGGGAAGTGGTGGATGAACCTGGGGGAATACAAAGATGTGAAATATATATATATATATATATATATATGCATTATTTAAATAACAAAAAATAAGACAATAGTAGCAGCAACAAGAACAACAAAAACAAAAAAACAATAAAGTAATTGTTAAGCCATATAGTTAGAGAATAAACATTTAAATAAACATTCTCCTCAGTTACTAAAACAGTCCTATCACTGTTTATATATCAGTTTTACACAATTTTATAATTTTCCTCAGAAAACAAAGATAAAATTTATTTAAAAAAAGGGGGGGGTGCTCAGAGAGGCAGAGGGAAGACAGACTGATAATACAGTAATTATACTGGTAATCACTGTATCCCAACAGGTTAGGATTCTGCTTATTCTTTTCTTAGATGCTGTTACTCCCTTCCAAACCAGAATAATTTAACAAGAATTCCTTAGTAATGTATCAGAAAAAATTCAGTAATAACCAGCTGGGTCATTAGTTATTTACAGTCATAGGTTTAACCTTTGTGATAGGTTAGTATAGTTTATGTCTTTATAAAAAGCTGAGGTATATGTATCAATTGTACATGCATTTGGTCTTTGACCCCTTTTCGTGACAGAGCTTCTAAACCTTTGGAGTTTCCTGAGTGATAGGGGTGTATTTTATTAATCTATGTAGAGTTCCTTTTGACCCCACCTGAATTTATTCTATGTGTTGACTTAAGGCTGGGCCTCTCAAAGGCTTTAATTTGGGGTTAATATCCCAAAGGAAGCAAACATGTTATTACAGACTTAGAAAGTTTGTTCCAGTAGAAAGTCTCTGGGAAAAGGATGAAGGCTGGAGAATTTCAATATGACTCAACAACACAAAGTATTAAGGAAGGAAGAAATATACACTTTTCAATTAGTATAATACAAAAAAATGAATTTTTTGAGTTGGCACTTAAAAATGTACCACCTGTGTATAAATTTTGAAGATGTGTCTCAGTGAAATGCTAGAGTACATTTAATATGCAGAGGATAGTTTGTTTCAAATGGGCCCATAAATAAAATAAGATGATATTGAATATATACTAAAGATATAACTGAAACATGGGAGAGAGATGAGACTTGAATAAAGGATATGAGTAGATGCAAGTGAGAAAACTGAACATCAATTCCAAGTTCAGGGACAATGAAAGGTCATCTAGGGCAGGGCACAGGTGGGGCAGCACTATGCTAATAGTGGGTGGCATGGCGGACTCCAGATGATGACCAGTTTCCCACAGAGCTCCCACCCAGGTGACAAGGCACCCCAGGAACAGGATGGTTCTGCCACAGGTTCCCCTTATGACTCGCTCTGACTGTGACCAACAGACATCAGATGCACCAGTGAAATTCTTATGCAGTTTTATAATTTCAAACCATCTCTCTTTTATTGACTTTATATATATATATTTCTATTCACCAGTCTGCTTTTCTTTAAAAATTAGTGTAAATTTTTTCTGTTACAATGTAATGATACTGCATGCTTTACTTTTTCATTAAATTAAGGCACTATTTTGTGCTTATTTCAATCTCTCTGTGTCCAGCAAATATGTGTATTTTCAATTATATCTATTTCTACTCAATTCTACAAAAATAAAAAATTCCAATATAGGAAATGATATTTAACTAGATGAGTTTAAACACCTGTGAGACAGAATAGCACTGGTTAAAAGAAAATCATTCAAACCTCTGCCTCAGGATTATAAAGCTGGGTGGCTGCAACACCCCAGGCTCCTAGTATCCCTGACTCTAGGTTCTGACAGTAGGAGGCAGCACATGCACTTTTTTAGTTTCCTTTTTAGGAAGTATCTTGTAAAACAGAATAGAATGGCAACAACAAAGCATACCACTTTTAGATTAGTTACAGTTTATATATCAGTTTTACACAATTTTATAATTTTCCTCAGGAAACAAAGATAAAATTTATTAAAAAAAATAAAAAGGGGGGTGGGGGATGCTCAGAGAGGCAGAGGGAAGGCAGACTGAAGATCAATTCTAAGGTTTTTCCGGACTAGGAAATAGGAAACGAGCTGAAGCTCACTTTATGTAATAAAATGACTTCTAATATAGGTTCCAGTGTAAAGGAAAGCAGTTGTTTCTCCTCCCCACTCACCTGTGGTTGGCCAGGGTAGCAGGACTGAGAGTAGGAAGGTCCTGATGAGCTTGCACAAGGACTGCATCTCGGTTTGGAGTATCAGCGTTAGAGAATCACATTTCTGTCCTCTCATTGATTGTCATGATCACAGTCTTGGGATCTGGTTCATTTGTATTCTCACTTTTCCTGTAACACTGTGAATATGATTCCTAATACAAAACTAGCTCATCAGAACACCTGTAGGAAAAGTGAAAGTAGGTAGTAAGTGGACTCTGAGCAAACTGACTCAACCTTCCAAGTAATAAAATGCCAAATAAGGAAGGAGGAAATACAAAGCAGGATTATTGACTACTTGATGAAGGAGACACCCCACAGCATGGAGAAAACTCACACCCCAAACTCTTTATTTTAGTTTTCAGACTTGACTTTGAGTTGGGGAGAAGAAACCTTGTGTAACTATCATATTTCCATATTGGGCATAAGGAAAACCCCAACAGCATCATGTAACATAGACAGGGACTCGTGCAAAAGTGCAAGAGTTACAAAAATGCCCTGTCTTCAACACCCTACAAACAGGGGGCATTTTAGTGGAGATGGACTCCAGTAGAGGAACTATTCTCCCTCTTGTTCCCATTTTTTTTTTTCAGAACAAGCATGGGAAAAAAACAATATTACTGCATAAATGTTTTGTCTATTGTATTTTAAATGACCTTAAAATTCAATAGTAAAAAAGATAAGAAACACAATTTTAAAAATGCTGAAATACATAAACTGGCATGATTTATGGTTGCTTTAGGATAACCACAGACTATACGCAGATTGTTTTCTCTCCTCTCTCTCTCACACACACACACACATACACGTAGAACATCATTAGCTATGAGGAATAGCAACATATAACCTAAATGAATTATCATAGCATATTTGGTGGAAAAACTAAAACTTTAAGTAACAAAGTCAGTATTAATAAGGATACCAGGCAACTGGATCAATCATACAGGTTTTTATTTTAATTTTTATTTTGTAATTTTCATAGAGTATTGGTCATATTTGAGTGTTTGTTGTTTCCCTGAGGTATGGCCCTCCCTTCCATATTGTACCCCTATTCCTCTCACCTTACTTCCCTTTTCCCCCATTACCCCTCCATTCACTCCAAACCCTCATACTGCAAGTCATTGGTCCATGTTTGACCCATTGGTCTTTTCTCTTTCTGAAACACTGCCCATTTTTCTGGGCGTGGATTTACACACCTGGAAGCAACAGACCAGGCTGCTCAGATCTCCAGGAGTAACTGAGGTAGGTAATCAGGCCACGTATGTCAGGAACCTCTTGTAGGGGCAATGTGTGGTGTGATTTTCCAGGTTTCTTTCCAGTGTCTGTCACATGGTGCTGCTTTTGTGCTGTGTAATTCTTGGTTTGAGAACACAATTCCAAACCACTGTCAGTGGAGGTTGCTGGGGACAGACGTCCCCAGGTGGTCAGTGCAGCTCCTCTCCTCTCTTGTGTTAGCAGTTCTGCCATGGGGCCACAGTTACATCTTTGTGACTTTCTTCTCTCATTGATTGGTAAAAGAGGGAGCCTCTTTCATGTTGCATAAACTCTGGACAAGAAGTTTGGTTCCCCAGACATGGAGACAATGTAGTTAGAAGTTTGTGACAGGTCATCACAATTGCTGGTCCCACATTCTTGTCTCAGTGGTTCCGGACATGTTGCTTGTCCTACCCAGGTGATAAGTGAATCCAAGGCTGTTATTACTTGAGATACTAGTTTTTTTAAATCCAGTGCAGGTCTGATTGAGGTTGCAGTAAAGCAGAAGGGGGACCCCCATGCCCCAGCCCCCACCCCTGGCCCACATGGAGGTAGGGACTTGCTCCCTCATACCAAGTCTCCTGACCTCAGTGGCATAGGACTCACCCTATACCCCCACCCCTGCCAGAGGACTAGACTGCAGTGAAGGGTGTGCTGGAAGTCCTCACCAAGGCCCTGAGCCATCCAAACGGGCCTCAATCATACACATTTTTTTGCAATTTTTATTTTAATTTTATTTTTTGGTGTACATATGTATATATGTATATTACATCGCTGTCTACCACAAGGTTCTCCTACTGATACAGGTTTTTGTGAGTGATATAGTTAAAATTGTATTGATACCAGAGTATCCTGGTGGGCAGAGTCTGAGAGAAAGACCCCATGAGAAGAAAGAAGCACCAAGAGGCAGAAAAAAAAAAGTAAGAAGTAAGGATTGGAAGAAAAACAAAAGAGAAAGAAAAAAGAGAAACGAGGATGATGGACTGAGAGAACAGGCCCATATGGCCTGGCCAGGGAATCCCCCTGGAAGAGTTAGCTGGTAGTGGCAAGGAGCCACTGTAAAGAGCCAGGGCACAGAGCACAAGGAAAGACAGATGAGAGAGATTGACATAGCTATAGAGGCTGGGGCTGAATAAAAGCATGAATTGTCCAGTAAATTTAATGTCCCCCACAGTCCTTTTATAGGTTTCAGACAAAGGAAAAAAGTGGCTCAGGCAAAATCAGATTAGGTCAAAAATTAGTTTCTGTGGGATACTTTGGGACAGGGGATTCACATATTAACTTGCTGTAATCTCCTAAGAAAGGTCTCTTAGGGTAAATATTGAAGGAATGGTGACACTGCTGCCCACAGGAGGTCAATCATGCCATCTCCTTCTTCATTGTTCTGAAGACAGATAAGATTTGAGTGAAGTGTTCTTAATCCTAGCATGAGTCCTAACCAGTTTTAACTCACAGTCTCTGACAAACCATGTGGCAGAAGAATGGCCACATGGCCAGTGTGAAGTTGGATGCCAGAATATCAGACTGGGGATGACCAGAGGCTGCTGAGGACAGGTCTGGTGGGTTTGGCCAGATACCATTGCTGAAGGTGGGCTTGGTAAAGGAGTCATAGCAAGGCAGCAGATTTAGATAGCTGATTTTTGCATCAGCAACCATGGAAGAAGTTTGAAGAGCCTTGGAGAAGTGGAGCAGATTGGAACACTGGAGAAGCAGAGAAGACGCTCGAGAAAGACTGGAATTTGCAGAGCGCCTGCCTCAGGTTTGGAGGTCCAAAAGGGCACCATCTTGGACATGTGTCTTTGGGAATTTTGGGACTGAAACTGGTGACTGGGGTAAGATAACTGACCACTTGTGGCATTAAGGACTTTTCATTTTCCTGGTTAATTTCCCTTGTTAACAAAACCATGTTGTTGAACTGCATTTTTAAACTGCTCCATGTGAGTGAAGCAGATCTGTGGTTTGTTGGTTAGAGGCTCTGTCCTTTTGACCCGATATCACCACCACCCCATCGTCACCTGTAAATCATCCTTCTCTTGTGCCTGCTCCATCCCCGGCTCTACTCTCCTCCCTCTCTCATGCTCTATGCTTCATTTCTGTTGACTGTTTTGTTTTTCTTGTCTCTTTATTTGTTTGTTTTCCATGTATCCCTCAGATAAGTGAGACCGAGACCATTTAGTATTTTTATTTCTCTCTTATTTCGCTAGTATGATTCCTTCTAGTTCCAATCATGTTGATGCAAATGACATAGGTTTGTCTTCTTTGATAATTAATAATATCCCATTGTGTAGATATACCATATTTTTTCAGTCATTCATCAGTTGGGGGGATATTTGGGCTGTTTTCATACCCTGGCAATTGTAAATAGAGCTTCAAAAAAATACATGTGTCTTTTTTAATTAGTATTTTTGTGTCCTTTCAGTAGATTCTCAGGAGTGGAATTGCTGGGTCAAATGGTAGTCCTATTTTCAGTAGACTGATGGTCCTCCATACAAACTTCCATAGTGGCTGAACTAGTTTGCACTCCCACCAGCGGTGTAAGAGTGTTACTTTTACTCCACATCCATGCCAACATTTGTTGTCCATTTTTAATACGGGTCATATTTACTGGTGTAAGGTGGTATATCAGTGTGGTTTTGATTTGCAAATTCCTCAAAAAATTAGATATATGTGGGATATCCTTCAATATAGTAAGGACCATATATGATAGACCCACAGGCAGCATTATATTCAGTGGTGAAAACTAAAAGCTTTTTCCACAAAACTCTTCTCCAAGCAAGGAAGTTCACTGTTACTCCCAATATTTAACATAGTATTGGAAGTCCTAGTTATAGCAATAAGGCAAAAGAACATACAAAATAAATTATAAAGAAGCAAACCATTTCTTTGTAGTAAATCACTATTTGCAGATGATATGAAATATACATAAATAATTTAAAGAATTCATTGTAAAAACTAATTGAAATAACATCAAGTCAGTAAAATGACAGAATACAAAGTCAATCTGCAAAAATCAGTTGTGTTTCTACAAGCAAATGTGTTAGAAAAGAACAAAATCATATAAAAAAATCCAAAACAATTACAGCAAAAATAGTGACATACCTAGGAGTAAACTTAACAAAGGAAATAAAAGACCTATACAGTAAAAACTGAGAGGGGGCACCTATTCACCTGGGTGTCATTAATTCCTGTGTAAGGTTGAAAATTTTAAGGAGGATATGCTAAAATGTGAGAATGGCCTTGATTAGAATTTCCTTTCAGAAAGGGGAGGAAGAACTAAAACAGGTTTTTTCTTTGTAATGTGATAACTCAGGGGCCATTCCTGGAAGGTAGGAAAACAGAAATAAGGATATATAAAGAGGGTTGAATATATAAAGAGGGTTGGAACAAAGAAAGGGATAATCTGCCATTTGTGGGATGAGCATTTTGGTCAGGGACTTTGGAAAATGAAGATGTGAGCCATGTGAGCCATGTGGCCAAGGTCTGGCGCCTGCAGCCTTCCTTTGGCTGGCCCAGGCTAGGACTGTGTCTCTTAAAGGAAGTTAAGGAGTTTGGAAATTTGAACTCCATGCTGGAGTTTGTTTGGCTGAGTTTGACTTGTGTCTGAAAGAGACCATGCAAAAGTCTGCCGAAAAGAAAGTGAACTTTGCTGGTTCTGGTATTATAGAGCTTCTTTCTACTAACTGGAGGAGGACAAGGAGAAGACAGCATGGAAGAGTTGGAGGACACCAAAGGAGCACACCAAAGGAAGATGTTTTAGGGCATGTGGAGATGAATTCTGACTGACTGATTTTGGTGAGATGATAAGGACTGAGAGACTGAGGATTTTTAGACAATCTGAGGAGAGGACTTTGGACAATGTTGAGAAAGGTTTGGGCAATGTTAAAGTAATTTGGAGTTTTACTTACATTTTTTGCAGTAATTATGAAATTACTTTGTTTAGTAAAAGTCTGTACTCTGACAATCTTGCTTTGGGAGGGGATGGTGGATAGAACTCACAGAAGTCTAAAAGAGGGTAAATTGAGGCAAACTAGTCTAAAGTTTAAACTGTGTTTCTAAGTTTTTCTTTTTTAGGTCTGAGGGGGAGAGAGTTGAGAGAAACTGGTAGATGATTTTTGCATACCAATAGTAGGTGAACAGTAGTGAAGATGCTTTTTAACTACTCTGAGCCTGCTTCCTGGAGAGTAGCAGGCAGAGATGTTCAAAGTTCAAGACAAAAGTTTTTTCTTTTCACCCAGCTTTTGAAAACTACAGCTCATTGTTAAAAGAAATAGAACACATCAAGAAACGGAAAGATGCACTTCTCATGGATTGGGAGAATTACCATTGTTTAAATTGTCATCATATTCAAAGGAATATACAGATTAAATGCAATCAAAGCTCCCATAGGGTTCTTCAAAGAAACAGAACAATTATTATTGACATTTACATGGAAACACAAGAGACACTAATAGTCATAATAATCATATCCAAAAAAGAGGAAGAGTGGCTCAGACTTTATATTACAAAGACTAATCAAAACAAAATGCTAATAAATTACATCAATGAAGACATATGATCTCTCTGGGTCTTAGGGGAAAAAGAAAAAAAGCACAAAGAAGAGATTGGTGATTGCCAGAGGGATAGAGTGATGAGTGAGAAGTGGTTAAGGTGTCCAAAGGGTCAGTGTTAGCTGATGAGAGAGAGGGATGAGGGGCAGCCATGCAGAGGGAACCTGCCCAAGGCTAATTCTTGGCCATAAAGCTCCTGTGCAGGAAGGGAAACTGTTGAGTAGAGAGTAATGCTTAAAAATATGTAACTGCCCCAAACCAAGATGGTTATCTGAGATCTTATGTTAAGCAAAGAGTATTGCTTAAAAATATGTCACTGCCCCAAGCTTAAACTGCCCTAAGCTTAAACTGCCTCATGCTTAAAGAAATATGTAACTGCCTCAAACCAAGCAAACCAAGATAGTTTATCTGAGTTTTTGTCACAAGGTCTTACCCCATGCTGGAATCATTGAGGAAACAACTATGTCAAAAAAAATCTGTCTAAAACGTTACCTAGCACTGTCAAAAGTGTATATAAGCATCTTGTTATCTAAAAATGGGGTCCTTCCCTCCAAGAGATTGCCGCTGTGTCAGTAACTCTGGGTCAGACCTCAGCTCGAGCTGACAATTAAAAGGCTTTTTTGTCCTTGTGTCTCTGGGGATCTTGTGTCTTGTGTGAACCTAAGAGGATTCAAACCGTAACAAAACAATCTCCATGCATTCCATCAACTTTACTTACAAAATATCTAGTTGCTATTATATTGGAATGCAAATGTAACATGATGCAAGTTCTAAGAACATCATTTCCCTCCATCTCAGAAGGAATCTGTTTTCAGTGAATACACACTCAAGCAAATGCACACCTTGTACTTATGACTATGCCACGAGGAATTCAATTCCAGGTAAAAATTGCCATAACAATGAAAAACTTATCAATAAGCTGCATTTATTATCAGTTATAATGCTTACAGGAAGAATAAAACACACACAATTCATGTGGGGAGACCTGAATGCAAGGGGGAAGCCAGGCTCAGCCCTGGGAAAGGGAACTCAGCACTAACCTCTGGACTCCCTGGCAGTTGGCAAGTTCCTCAAGACGAGGTGATTCTCAAAGGCAAAAGCGTGGGGGGTCTCAGAACACATGATATAAGCCAGGAGTTGAGAACTGGACTTCTGAGGATGGACCACCACCAGCTGATACCACTGGGAGTGGGAGGAAAATTTTACCAGTGTGCTTTTGCATCATATTAAAACACCATATGTTCAATCACTGCAGTACAGGGCACTGAAAGGCAAGCTATTGCATTTGAAATAATAAGAATGAATTTCATAGTCATGAGGGAATAGGCTAGAAATACAAAAGTACCAGAGAGGGTTTGTATCAGTTGGCAGTTCAGAAACTCCCAGAAGCAAATTGTGCTGGTAGGAAAAGCAGGTGAGGCTGTTTGGGGGAATGGGTGCTTATTAACAGAAGGCTTTCCCCTTACTATAAATCCCTAATATCTGCACCTTATAAAACTTGTAT
This sequence comes from Uropsilus gracilis, assembly GCA_004024945.1. Lineage (NCBI taxonomy): Eukaryota > Metazoa > Chordata > Mammalia > Eulipotyphla > Talpidae > Uropsilus > Uropsilus gracilis. The sequence continues at coordinate 6,433 of PVHY01005854.1, read as the reverse complement.
TCTTTTGGTTGCTTCTGAGCTCTTTGTAGCCAAAATAGCAAGTAACATGAGTGAAGAAAGATGTTGCTGCCTCTGGGCTAAATTTCATGGATTCCTTCTGTTTTGTCATTTCCCTGCATAAAGAGAAACATTCCTGATCTATTCCTGTGAATCTGCCAATTCCTACTGTAAACAAGAGCCAACAATTAAGAGGATAACTTCTCCAGCGTGTCATCAAGGGGGAACCAAGATACAATGGGTTTGGTGGTGATGGAAATGATGCTGAAGCCACCCCTCACACCCCACCGCCTACCATTTTCTCTTGTTGCTTTAGGATTAAAATTTCAGAGAGCTGGGTAGTACTTTGATTTGCATACCTTCCTGGCAGGACTCCCTGCCCTCCAATCCCTACAGGAGTGTTGGCAGGAAGACTTGGGAAGAAAGGTATAAAGAGGTTTATGGAACAAAGAAAGGGATTTAGCCATTTTGGGGAAGAAAAATGGAGACCAGGTCTTGAAACCATGAGGGGTTTTTGGCCCGGGGTCTTTGACCTGGGCAGGCTGGTAAGTCATGGCTTTTAGTATGTATAAGCTGAATGTGCCTGTTGAAAGCTGAAAGAAATCTCCGTGTAGGAGTTTGACTTACTGAGTTTGACTTGGGTATATTTGGAGAGGCCATGTGAACCTGGCCTGAGAAGAAAATGAACTTTGCTGGTTCCTGTACGACTGCCTGTCTGGAAGAGCTGGAGCATGCCACAGAAAGATGTCTACTCTTTGAGCATGTATTAATGAATTTCTGAAGAATTGGACAAGTAGTGATGCTAACAGGACAGAAGAACTGAGGGTTTTGGACAATCTTGGGGAAGCGCTTTGGACAATGTTGAGGAAGGTTTTGGACAATGTTGGAGTAATTGGAGTTTTTCTTTTATGTTTCTTTCTATAGTTAATAGGAATTCATTTTGTTTAATAATAAATTATTCTGCACTCTAAAGAGTTTTTGTTCTGATTTGGAAAATATAATAAAAGGCTGGGAGTGGCAGAAAGAACCTGAAATATTGGATGTTTTTTGGCTGCAGGAGCTGCAAAGGGTAAATTGAGGTAAGCTAGTAAGTTGTAAACTGCAGTTTCTGAGTTTTTTTTACCTTCAGTCTCTGGGACCAGGAGCTGAGAAGATAGAATCTACATAACAAAGGTGACTGGTCTGTGGAAGGCATTTACCTACAGTTTGTTTAGGATTTGAATCTGCCTGGAGAAGCAGGCAGATCATTTGAGTTTAAAATTAAAAAGTCTCTTTCTTTCATCTGCCTAATAACAAAACCATAAGAACAAAAGCCTGCTGTCATTAGAAAAAACAAACAACAACAACAACAAAAAAAAAAACCCAGTATTTTGGAAACTACTGTCTGAGACAAACTGTAATATCAAAGAATGCCAACTCTAGGAGACATGACATTGTAAAAACGTCCAGCTCCTAGAAGATAATATAATTATCTCAAATAATTTTGCAGACATTTTATTTTTATACGTTAAATACTGATGAGTAGTTAAATACTGATGAGTAGATAGATGCCTTGCTGATGCCAGCACTGAATGAAGAGGTTAGTTACTTGCAGCATCACCAACTGTTCTAATTACTTTAGATACATTCTGATAATTCTCCAAATGTCATTCTCTAGAGCAGCAAGTGTATTTGTGAAAGCAGAACCTGATAGAATGCTGAATTAGAAAATAATGCAGTGTAAAGGGAAAAGAATCATCTCACAATTAGTAATATCATTGAGATACTATAGAGCAGGCATGGGTTGGGCAGGGCTGAGCAGTGCCAGGGACAGGGTAGGGTCCTGGGGACTGGAAGACAGGTAAGTCCCCAGACCCCCAGGAATCTTCACTTTCTTTCTCTGGGCTCTCTTTGGTGCTCTTTCCTCATGACCTCCCCTAGTATGCTCTCTCTGGAGTTTCCTCACAGGATAATGATGCCCTTTTATCTCTTCCTCCCAGACCCAGGTGAGCCCACTCACATGAGCACACCCTCTGGACCTGATGTACAATTATGGGGAGGGTGCAACACCAAAGGTTCTGAGCATAGAGGCTACCAGAGGAAAAAGCCTGACCAAGTCATTTACCCTATAGATACTAATTTTGTGTTGCCATTTATACTATACAATTTGGGACCTTCCATAAAATCCATTTTAAGTGATTTTTGTTATTTTTCCTACCAGGTTTGAATAAATTAGCCATATCTCCATGTCTCTGATATGTTTTGCTGGGAAAGAACAGAAAGACTAAGTCAAAAGCCTGACAAGAAGGAAAGGCTTGGTGTGTCCACTAGGTTGTGTGGACTTGCTTTGGTGCTTGCAGTGCTTAGAGTTATGCTAATAAACCAAATGCACAAGAACTAAAGACACAGGAATGTTCGGAGTGTCTTCCTTCACTGTGTACAGTGGACAACATATTCTAGTGGCCAGTGTTTTGCTGCCACCTGCTGGTGCAGGTTGGAATTCTGTGTTAAGGCTTCAGGGTACCATTTTTATGGAAGTTTATCCTTAAACATGAAATAAACTAAAGCAAGATAAACAAAAATATAAAATGCTTGATGTGTATACTTGCTCAAATATATAAAAAATTAGAACATTTCAGATTTTCATTGCATTGACCTTCATTTCACTGGGATGTTATCAAAACTGTGACACTTTTCACCCAAAATTTAAGATCATTTTATTAGTCAATAATTTGTGGAAGTAAGTTGTTGGGTTAATTGTAACCAAAAATTCATATGTATATGAATTTTATCTCTCTATATTTGTGGAGGACAAGGAGAGATAGGGGAAAATGAGAGACCACTCTAGATTGAAAGGTGAGTTATAAGAAGGAAGGGAGTTCCCATAGTAGTTTCTCTACCAGCCACTGATATTAAATCCTTATATGGAATTTTCTAAATGGATTAATGGATTAAATTTTTGGATTAGTCTGGATTTAATCAGGTGCACCAACCAGACAGTCTAAGCAACACATTTGATCTCAGGGATTCATTTTCCATCATCTAGAAGGCAAATGAAATGCACATACCCTGGGGTGGGTGAGGAAAGGAGTCAAGATAAGTCCTTAGTTTTCAACTTAGATCCAGATTTTGTGCTGTGATCTTTTGATTGCCTTCCCCACCAGCTTCCTGGTGCCATTTCTAAACATACAACCTCAGCTGCAGCAGCAAAAGGAGTGACAACTTACAAATTAGAGAAGATAACACAGAACACATGTAAAATGTGAATTGTGTTGACAAAGTTCCCATGTTCCCAGTGACTTGTACATGGTCTTAACCATGGAGACACCAGGATTTTCACTACTAGAACCAGGGAACTTCCACCTGGTTCAGTATAAAGCACACACAGGGGAAAACACCACATACACACACACTCATGGAAAACACAGAATGGTTTCCAGCCAAAGGGGTTCCCAGGGTTCACTCAAGCTCAGAGATGTTTCCACTTGTACAAAGACAAGAGCATCTATCAGTCTACCGCTATACCACCCTGAACGCGCCCAATCTCATCTGATCTCGGAAGCTAAGCAGGGTCGGGCCTGGTTAGTACTTGGATGGGAGACAAGAGCATCTATCAACACTGAGGTTTCTTCTCAGTCCTTCCACCTGCAGCACCTGCTCCTGCACCTGTATCTCCTGTGACCGACATGACCTACAGTATGGAACAGCCTCAAAGCTTAGTACAAAAGACGTTTTGAAGAGATTATTCTGAATAAAACTGAGGACCCAGCCTGAAGACCAATATCAGATTTCTGTGAATAATTGGTGTCTACACTCAGAGTTTTGGGGCCCAGTTTATATTGGAATGTACACAAAAATAATACATTTCTTCTTACAAATGATTATTGTCATTGGGTGGGGAGAGAAAGTGACTTTTAAACTATAACCTATATAAATGAAAAATCCTCCTCTTCTAGCTTCTCCCTAAGCAGCAGACTCAAAGCTCAACACCTGACATTTTTACTGACTACTTACTATTTCTATGCAGAATTCCCTGCTGCTTGCTAGCAGCTTTGCTCAGCTCTCTCTCCCAGACCAAGAAAAGAAAAACTCAGATGCTGCAGTTTACAACTTACTAGCTTGCCTCAATTTACCCTTTGCAGCTTCTGCAGCCTAAAGACATTCAAAATTGTGGGTTCTTTCCACCACCCCCAGCCTTCTCACTAAAATTTCAAGCCAGAAAAAGACAGAGTATAGACTCATTTATTACTAAACAAAGTGAATTCCTAATTATTTAACTACAGAAACATATAAGGAAAACTCTGATTACGCCAACATTGTCCAGACCCCTTTCCCAAGGTTGTCCAAAACCCTCAGTTCTTTAGTCCTGTTAACCTTACCACTTGTCCAGTCCTTCAGAGTTCATTTACACATGCTTGAAGAACACATCGTTCTTTGGCATGCTCCAGCTATTCCAAGCAGGCAATTGAGAGCATAATGCTGTCTTCACCTTGATGTTGTGTCCTCCTCACTTCAGGTAGTCGAAAGAAACTCCAAAATACAGGAACCAGCAGTCTATTTATTCAGGCCTACCTCACAAGGCCTCTCCAAGAAAACACCTGAATCAAACTCAGTAAGACAAACTTGACCATGAAGTTTAAATCTCCAACCTCTGTAGCTTTCAGCAGGCATAGACATCGTATGCTTATTAAAAACCATAGGTTACCAGCTTGGGCCAAAGCCTGGGTCTGAGAACCCCTTGGCCTTCATGGTCTGGCTTCCATTTTTCCTTCCAAAATGGCTGGATCCCTTCCTTTGTTCTTCAAGCCTCTTTATACCTTTCTTCCCAAATCTTCCTGTCAAGGACTCTTAATGGGGAAGTCCTGTCAGACAGGTTTGCAAATCAAAGTACTACCCAGCTCTCTAAAATTTATATGTCTATAGTAACAGGAGAGTAGCTAGCTCTTTATCAAATGTATGCATCAACTGTTAATGACAGGTTGGGGAGGGTAGATTCCAGTATCTTTATAAATTGCAAGGGAAGCTGGGGGAAGAATACTCTGGCGCTCTTTAGAAGCACAGCATTTGACAGAAAAAAAAATTGAAAGAGATTTCAAAAATATGTGGCAATGAACACAAAACTAAATATGAATTATAAAAAATTGTAAAGTACATGTGAACTAGATAGGCATGATTTTTTTAATGCTTTACAACCACAGTGTAAATATTTGGAGGCAAATAGTCCAAATAAGTCTTTCATCTTAATTTAATTAAATATAGTATGACACTTTCAACATTCACACCAATGCCCTGATGGAAATATTGCTATACTAATTCATTTTTAAGTGGATAAGTTCAGAACCAGTGAAATAAAATGTTTTAACAGGTTATGAGGCTTATGCTAACACTCTTCAAGCCCAGGCATACTTTCTCCTATAAAGTTGATGCCGGGACCCCGATGTGGGTAGTGTTTTATTTGTTGGAAAAAATGCAGGCATTGCTATCATCTGTATCACCTGCATACCTGAATTAAGAATAGCCTAAAGCCAGATAAGGCTACTTCCTCTTTTACCTTGATGTAAAGTGTCTAAGCAGTCTTGGTGAATATGCTTATGAGGGGTTCTGGGGAGATGACTCCAAGGCCCAGGTGGAAAGGGGGAGAGTGTGACTGTGAATTGGGGCTGCTGGTTTCATGAGGGGAGAGGAGCAAGAAGATGGATAACAGAGGAAAGGAGCAGAGGTGGGGAGATTGTATTTTTGGTAAGGAGAACGAGTGAGAGCAAGAGCCTGGAGATTGGCATCAGGTGTGGAGGCATTTGGCCTCAGGAGAATGACCCAGGAGCTGAGTCCTTTGGGGCTTGCCCTCCCCTCCTCACATTCGGGTCTTGAGGTCAAGAGGTCAATGTGAAAGCAGAGGAGAGGTGACCCTATGAAGTGCTGAGTTACTGTGAAACTCAGATAGACCTGCCTCAGAGAGACCCGCTTCAGACCCACCTGTGTTGGTTAAATTCATCTGGTATTAACTGGAGTGACAGAGGATCAGAAGACAAGGACATAACCTGGTGTTTCCATCCAGAAGTACACTAAGACTGAGGTAAACCCCACACAGCAACTTGAGGAGTGGAAGTGAAACTGGGTGGCCCTAACCCCCCCCCTCCAGGTTGTAGCATTTAACAAGGTACTCTGCTCCCATTGGCTGGTGGCAGTTTAAAAAGGAGGATGGGAGAAGCCGCGAGAGAAAAGTTGGAGGACGGTGTCCGGGAGAAGCCGCGAGAGGACGAGAGAGAAGTTGGAGGAGCGGCGTCCGGGTAGCGGCCAGAAGTGGGAGTTGGAGGAGAAAGCCCCCTGGAAGAGTGAGCTGGAGGGGACGAGGAGCCATGGCGGCCGGCAGAAGTGTGGCCAGCGTGGAGAGTGTGGCGTTGTAGCAAGGTGCTGTGGGGAGCTGGTACCTAGAGACGGCCAGCGATTTGGAAGGCTG
>PVHY01005853.1:69081-79470 GCA_004024945.1 Uropsilus gracilis | reverse complement strand
TTTTTTTTTTTTTTTTTTTTTTTTGAGACAAGGTCTTGCTATTTTTTGCCCCCGTGAAACCGCAGGCTCTTGTTGCCCGGGGTACCACAGACTCAAGCAACCCCCAGCCTCAGCTTCCCCAGGTAAGCTGGGATTACAGGCGCGCGCCACCACGCCCAGCTACTTTTTTGGAACTAGGTCTCACTACGGGCCCCAGGTGGGACTCGAACCGCGATCCCCAGCCCCTGCCGCTTCATAGGCTGAAGTTTACAGGCATGAGCCACCGTGCCCGGAAGATAGATGATCTTTTAAGGGAATGAGGCTTTAGGTAAACTTTTGGGGGGCTGGCGATGCCTATCATTCCTTCAGTGACATCCATGCAAATTATTCTATATCCCATTTTTTGGGGAGAGGTAATAGGAGATAAGGCTTGCCCTATCTCTGTGTGAAAGCCAGACCGATCCGTGATGGCATGCGACAACTTTCCAATGCGGCATGCTTCATGGTAATGTCCAAAATCAAAACACTCTTCCTGGCTGTTCAACTGTAGTTGTGTGCAATCCCCACATCTTCGCAACGATTCTAGTTCTTCCCCTGAAAGGTGGCAGAGTGCAGTGTGTCTGATCCAGGCCCGAATTTAGGGCTCAGGCTCAAACCCTAGCTCTGCCACTCTCTCTAGCTCTGAGTCCTTGAGTAAATCACTTAATCACTTCAGGGTGAAGATTCCTTATTCATAAACTAGACGTAGTAGTTGTACCTTCCTCATCAGGTCTATCAAGAAAATTAAGTGAGTTAATCTAAGTGATATACATTGAGCATTCAGTAAGACCTCAGCCAATCACTGCTCTTAATACTATCATCATATCCTATGGAAGCATGCAAAGTGGAATGTAGGTCAGAGCGATTACTATTATTTTCACACCATCTTGGTATAATACACTGTCAGCTATAAAATACAATTGCTTTATAAGTGGTAAATGTGGTACCAAAATTTAGAAGTCTAGTATAAAATAAATCTCATTGCCCTAAGCATTTAGGGTTTTGTGTTGGAATTTCTGAATGAGGGTTTTTTTTTTTCTTTTCACTCCTAAAATTCTTTTGCTTTTTAAATGTTGTGTTGGGTATATTTATAGTGACTACGTGAAGTCCTTGTAAAACAAAACAAAACGAAAGTAAGCTCTTCCTCATTCATCCTCCCCCCACCCCCCCTAGTCTAGTGCTTCAGTTCAGGTACAGATTTAGCACAAACTTTGTGGAAATAGCTGTGATCTGTTTGCCAAAATTGATGCAGTTCCTATGTGAAAAAGGAGACAGAAAACCTATAGCCTCTATTACTTCTGGTCCCTCAACCTTTATATCCACAACCGTTCATTCCAAATTTTCCAAAATAATAACACCATTGAAAAAGGAAGACTATTCAAATACAGAATTATCTGTGAGATTCAGCCAAGTTATACCAGCTGCACTCACTGGCTTGCTTCCTACATCTGGGCTTGAAGGCGGGTAACAACAGGAAAAAAAAAAAACAAAACCAAAAAAACTCCATGAACAGTATTTTAAGAATTTTGGCAACATGCAGGACAAGAGAATTAAAAAGAATTCTTTGCTGAAAACAGAATAGGTGGAAAACAATTCTGCGTGCTTGCTACCACTCACCAAGCCACTGGCCAGCCGTTGGCATAAGAGCAGGCATGCCTGAACCCTGCCTGAAGACCAGTGGGCCCAGCAGCTGAGTCTCCAGAAGGAGAAGCTACAGTGGACTTAATAATAACATGAGCATGAACAGATTCCCCATTCACCTGCTTCTTAAACTGCTGGGTGACGTTTCCCAGTAGACTGTATGAGTTAGGATCCGTGTGTACCTGCAAAGAAACTTTCCCTAGTACTATCCCTGACTTTCCTGTCCCCCTCCTTTAAATCATTAAGTAGGACTGGTTGATTTCTTTCCTTGGTTCTCTATGGAATAGTATTTCTTCTATCTGGAAAAGGCTTTCATTTTCTAGAAAAAGGCAAAGCAGTAACCATTTAACAGGGCTATATCTATCTTATGTAGGAGATTCTCTTTAGAAGCTGACAAAGAATAACAGGACTCAGAAATAATTGGTAAAATTTTATTGAAGAGGAGGAGGATTGTAAAACAATATGATAAAGGCCCCTATATAGTGATTTAATTTATTTTCATTAGAAAAAATATAAGCATGATTAATCCTAAGTAAGCGTTATTAGCTTATCATTTTACCATAGAGTTATATTGTTCTTTTTCAAGACTAAATTCAATAGACTTTGACCTTACCATCAAGAAGTTTATAATCGAAAAGACATCAATAATAGAAAATGTGCAATGTGAAATCCCACATCAAGGTACTGCTCAGTCTAATCGAGACACTTAGACAATATGGTACAATGAAATTTAGATGTGCGAATACAAGTTATCTCTGGAGATGGGTATTGGTATTCCATATATATAGGGGAATTTTTTTGGAGAGTAGGTGAAGGGCAAGGCCTTTCTACCTCAGAAACACATGTAATAAATGGTCTGTGAAAGTGGGGTGTGTATGGAATTGCTGTCTGGTAGATAAAGGTGCTGGAGCCTGATCTAAGAAGAGCCTGATGACCCCTAAACAATAAGGGGATGGATTGTAGATAGAGTTGCGGACTGTATGGCTTCACTAAAATGTCTGTCTTTTAAGTACAATGGTGCAATGAGAAGGGAAGTAAAAACTCAGAAGTAGCTTTTTACAAGGTGTTTTATAAGTGCTATGCAATTGGGTTATGTAACTGTGGCCAAACAAGAAATCATAAATCTGGAATTCAGTCTTTGTTCCAGGTTAAGCGAAACTTTATTACTATAATAATGAAGATGCTCAGATGGAACATTTCCTCCACTTACTTTTCCCCAGATTAAAGGGAAATAAAAGCAGTAAACCCAGAGTTCTGGGATCCTGTGGGTTTCTAGCACATTTCTTGCTGTGTGAAGTCAACTTAGAATAGCGAATTTGGAGTATACCATGGGGAAAACAAAAGGAGACAATAGAAAATGCAATTTCTAGATTCCTGTTTCCAAATCAACACATACCTTATGTGTCACTTGTCTGCTATTGCAGTCGTAACACAAGATCAAAGAGCTGTTCTATTTTGAGATGGATGGGTAGTATCTCAGATTAGATGAGGAATGTGTTGAATGCTATCTATAGCCATGAATGGTATCTCCATCTAGAAGAATAGTTCTTTCATTGTAGTCATTCATTCTCATCTCATTCATACATACCAGTTCAGCCCTCTAACCTGGAATTAGTCTTTGGGGTTTGACCTATATCAAAGTATTTCAGGGTCTTCTGATCATGTCAGGGATTTTTTTTTTTTTTTTTCAGGAAATGTGTCAGGGGTCATTTAAGCAACTGTTCTAGTACTATCTTTTCCATGCACATTTTTTAGGCCAATCAAAATATTCTTTATTGCATTGGTTTTTGAATCTTTTTCTTTTCTGGCACAATATACAAGCTATTGTGTATTCCATTATTCAAAGCCTCTAACAACCCAACCTAATCTTAATGGCATTAAACAGCAATTATTATTGTCACTCATAGTTCTAGGGGTTGATTAGGATCAGGCTGGTGTTCTCAGTCTCCCACATGGTTATAGTCACATAGTAGCTGGGACTGGATTCAATTGGAAGACTTCCTCTCTCAAATGTCTGCCCAGACATAGCAGCTGTATTACCTTCCATGACCTTGCCTTGGAAGTCAAGCATTAATACTTCCTCTACAATCTACTTGCTGGAAAAAAAGAACTAAAGTGTCACCATTGAGAAAAGATTGAATGATCGTTTGTTGAAATCTCAGCAGTCCCCATCATTCTGCCCTCTTTCTTATTCTTCATTAAAAAGTCTATTTTTTTTCTCAAGTTCACTACTGCAATTACCATATTTCTTTATCTCCACTAGATGTCTTATTAAGCATCCAATTTCAGTTGTAAATGATCTAGAAGTACGTAAATGATCTAGAACACATAGTTGCCATCTTTACTTTTGAACATACTCCTTCTGTGGCAAGCAACACACATACACACACAACCACCAATAGGGGCCAATATTAAATATTTAACAATATACTACAGAGGCTCGATTAGGGTCACACTGTCCCAACCTTTAAGAAGACAGAGTTGAAAGAGACTCAGGTTCTTCATTCTGTGCACGTATAGTCTCATCTCTGTGATGATAGCCATGAGGAGGTTGAGTTAGAACACACACATACCAACCAGTCCACCAAAAGCACTTTCCTCAATCTCTTCAGAAACTTCCATTCTGTCTAGTGTAATGGACTCTGATCTGTCTGCACTGCTCTCCATCCTTCTCACACAATCAGTACTTAACAGAGTAAACCTCCTTGATGCACTTTGTTCAACTGATTTCCACTTCCTTCCAATCAATTATTGATTATCTTCTTGATTTACAACCTTTGCCTTTTTACTTTCCTTCTCTGCCTCTTTTTGCTCTTAATGTAGCATGCCACTGGACTCCATTCTGAATCCTTCCCTCTTCCCTTTCTGAATACTCCACTTGCCATTCTATGACTTTTGATGTTATCTATCTGTATGTAAATCACTCCCCAATGAATTTCTAACCTTGGTCATCTCATAAACCTCTCCATGTTCAGTCTCCAAATGCCTACTACCTCCATCTGGCTGATAGACATGGTTGGCCAAATTTAGTAGTTCTAAAACAGAACTTTGGATTATTTTCTAAAGACTCCATCCTAACCCATTTCTTTCTGGTATTCTTTGTCTAAATTACTGAGACTATCAGATATCCACCCCTCATGCAAAAATGCCTCAAAGTCATTTTTAAAAAATAATTTATATCTATATATATTTCACACCTTTGCATTCCCCAGGGTTCACCCACCACCTACCCTCCCTGACTGTTCCCACCCTATCACCCCATCCCCACCAAATTGTATACTTTAGTTTGGTTATTAGCTTGTTTTGATTTTTCCTCCTGGCCTTTAGTTTGTTTTTCCTGTGTTCCATATATTAGTGAAACCATTTGGATTCTTTCTTTTTCTTTCTGACTTGTTTCTGCTAGTATGATTTCTTCTAGGTACATCCATGTTATCTCAAATTCATCAAATTTGTCATTTTTATTGATGAGTAATATTCTATCAAAGTCATTTTTAATGTTTGCATTTTCCCTTACTGGCCCTGTGTAAACCATTAGCAAGTCCTAATGATACTATGGTCAAATATACTATCACTATACAGTTTTCTTATTACTTCTAGAGTTACAAGCATCATGTACTTAATACGAATACCTAGGACATAGTAAATGCTCAATAAGACTGGTTTAGTAAATGAGTGCATGCATGAATTACAAGATTAATATAAGCATAGTGTTTTATCTACCACATATAGACATAGTTTTGTGGAATATTGAAAATTATACTGAAAAATTTCAAGCAAATCAGAATTGGAGAGGGCATGTAACCTACTTTGGTTAATACCTGAAACTGGTATCATGGAAGTGATAGTGGGCTTGAAAAGTAGACTGAATCCTAAAAGGAATCTCTCAGTACAAACCTCTAATAGTTGTAGTAAATAGATATTCTTCCATGAAATGGGTCTTTCCAAAAAATTACAGGAAAACCAGGAATGTTGGTGTTAAGAGGTCAAGTTGCTTTTCCTCTTTGTCCATTAAAAATGACTTGAAGATTTAAACTCTTGCTCCATTCCCTACTCATTGGGAATTTCATTCTCTCTGTTAAGGTAAAAGTTATTTTACTTTCTTTTTAGGTCTTGTGGGGAAACAATTTTTATTTTCACTCACCAGATAAAATTTGTTTCATGTTTCAAAAAGAAAATACGCTCTTTAACTTTAGAATATCTTTTTAGAAAACTTCCCTGAAACTTAGTGCACTGGTAGTAAAAAAAAAAAAAAACATTTTTTTGGTTGTGTCAGTTCCATAGGAAATAATATAACCCCCATTCCTTAGAAGCAAATGACTCCGTGTTGTTCAATACCCAAAATTTTATTTTAAAGAACATTGTGTGTCTGGGTTATTTTTATTTCCTATATAGTGCTACAATCAGTTTTCCAGCTATACTGCTAATTTATTTTTCTCTCACTTTTTAACTTTTCTTTCTCTTTATTATTCTTTATTTCCTTTATTTCATCTTTTTATACCTCCCTCCCTTCTTCCTTCCTTCCCTCACTACTCCCTCCTTTCTCCTGCCCTCCTTTACTCTTCTTCCTACCCTGCCTACTTCCTTTCTCCTCTCTTTTCAACCTGCTTTCCTTCCTTTTTTGATATGAGACATTTTAACTGCACTTTGTATATATATATATTTTGGCCTTGATTACCTGGTTGGAACTTTCAAGAGCACTTCATAAGGGTGTATTAAAGTCAATCAATGAATTAAAAGTAAAGCTATATTAAGAGTTTAGTTTCAAAGATTCTTTTTATTTTCCTTCCCCAAGTGGCTGCTTCAAAAAAATATCTGGGCATGCTTGGAAATCCTGTGATTGGAAACAGCTCTTCTTTGGGAGTGCTGCTGCAAAGGTTAGTCCTAGGGCAGATTGCTTAACCTTTTCTGTACAGAAAACCTCCTTAGCTTCTTACCTGAAGGATCCAAATGATCCAACTGAGGGAGAATTAAATGAACTGAAGGAACATGGTTTAGGCACAATGGAGAGAAATGGGGTTTCTTTAAGGCTTCCTTCCATCTAGGCAAGTTCATCCCCTCTTTCTTGGATGACACAGGAAAAACAGTAATAGTAGTGGCAACCAAATACTAAGATTTGCTGAATGTTTTCTCTATACCATTCGGCATGATTAAGATTGGGCTGTAGTTAATTAAATGAAATACCTAAGTAAATTGTAGAACTGGAGTTTTAATTCTCTAGTCTGACTTCCAACTCCTCGGACACAGAAAGAGATTTTCCTCCTTCCTTCTCCAGTTTCCTTTCATCCACTTTTATCTTAACTCCATCCGCCAGTCCTTTCCCTTGCTCAGATGTTTATAAGGGCAAAGGGCAGAGTCATATTGTTGCCTAGCAGGCTTAGGTAAGTCATCTAAATCCAGAATGTATTGAGGACAGGCCTGGCTCCCCAATCATTGTCTCCTTTTAGCTTTGGCTGGAGAGAAATCCCCAGAGCAAGTGTTAAACTTGGTCACCCACGCTACTTCCTTTCTTGGCTGAGAGTCAGTGAATTCTGAAGCCCGCATTAAGTCTTATTCAGGAAATAATAACTGCCTTAGCCCAAGTACTCAATGTCTCAGCTTTGAAACTAAATTCACAATCATTTTCCAGTATTATTGGCTTGATGGACTATGGACCTTGCTTCCAAATAAACATACTGATTTTTTTGCCTGTCTTGATAGTTTATGGTATGATGCTTTTTAAAATTATAACAACAACTCTATACATGAGCACCTCTTGCATAGAAATAGCTTCCAAATGGACCCCCTTCACCTAGGAATTCAGTGAATCTATGTTAAAGATATGTATCATCTGTGGGAAAATGGCTCTGTTACCATACATGTCTACAGGTAATTGGTTCAAGTAACTGTACTTCTCTTTTCCCCAGTCTATTTTGTTATTGCCACTTTTGATTTGTTGTTAAGAGATGTGAACTTAATTTCTTGAAAAAAGAGAAGTTCAAACTTGATGCTTTATATTAAGTGGTTTTGAATAGCTGAGGAAATGAAGATGGCACAATGTCAATATAATTAAAGAGCAACAAATATAAATCAAATTTCAATGCTGAAAAGCGTAAGACCCAAGTTGTTTCAGTATAAAAATATCTTGAGAGGTACATCATTCAAATACAGTTTGCATATAAGCACATTTAGGTACTTTCATATACACTATTATTCACTGAAAAATAGCAGAAAATATACTAACTACTTTTCCAGGAAACTTCCAGGAAGTAAATTTTGTTTCTTTCCATCTGTCCCCAGAGATCTCTTCTCATTCCTAAAACAGCAATTCTCCTGTTTATTTACATGCCAAAATTATGTCTTCATTTCTTCTACATTTCTTCTGACAGAAAATCTATTCTCTGCTATGACTTCAAAATCAGCTTATATTTTGCAGTTACCTAGTTAGTTGTAATTATTTATTTTACAGTTTGATTATCTAATAATGATCTCCTGCTCTATGAGGTTCTTGCAGTTGCATTTTCTTTCCTAATCTATGTGTAGCTACAAGAACAGGATTAATATAGAGGTTCTCAATAAACAGTTGCTAAATAATCAGTGAAGAAAGAATGGAACCAAAAACTATTTTTTCATTATTTCCCACTAGACAGTGAATACAACATATCTCCAAAGTTAATTCAAGAAATATTTAGTGACCTAACATGTTTCTGATGCTAATTTAGGCACAAAGGATACAGAATAAAGTACAATCATAAGTAAATGCTTCTCTCCATGGACCTTAAGGTATGGAGTTTGGGGGGAGAAACAGAAATAAAGGAGAACTTTTAATAAACTGTATAAAGTATGATTGGAGATATAAAGAAAAAAAGCTAAGGTACTGTGTGAGAAATAGTGGGGCTCTACTTTCGAATGCAAGATCAATGTTCCTTATTTTGGCATTACTCACCAAAGTTGGTATTTTTATCATAATTTTAGGGACAGTCTTTACTTCTCTTTTAAAATTCCAGAGGTCTGAATATAATGCTGAATATGTGGAGATCACTGATAGGAATATATTCAGGTTACAGTTCTTAACAACGTAAGGCAAAATAACAGACTAGAAGAAAAGTTCTTATAACCTCTGTAACTTTGTAATTCTGACTTACCAAAGTTAGTGAGTAATCCAACACAAAAAGGTCATTTTAAACCTGGAAACTCTTGGGACCTAAGGGTACCTCCACTGATGTATTTCAAGTCAGTATATTACAGTTTGTTTAAATAAACTTGTATTTTTTCTGGTTAATGTCTATAAACTGTCAAAAGCAGTACCTTTTCCTCTAAATTAACTTAGATGAACCATTAGAGATAGGTAGATAGATAGATAGATAGATAGATAGATAGATAGATAGATAGATAGATAGATAGATAGATAGACAGACTGACAGACAGACTGACAGATCGATCTAAACATAGTTAGGAAAACTATACTTCAGGGCCAGGCTGATATAAGAAATTGAGAACAATCACTTATCCCATTTCCTCTCCTTCTTCTCTCTGTTATCTATCCAAGTTGAAACCTACTTGTCCATTAGAATGAGTAATGGCCAGTAGCTCACAGAGAGTGATGAGACGAACGATAAGAATTGTTTCAAAGGTGAGAAGTTTGAGTGGAAGATCAGGGAAAGGTTTATTCTACAGAAATTCAGTTACAGCTTTATGCTTCCCATCTCTTAGGAAAGAAAAAGCATAGTCCCTTCAGTAATATCCTAGAGTGGTTACTATAGTTCAAGTGCCTCCCCTATAGTTAACAGGAGCAAATCATCTCACTGGTCTTTATTTCCTCTTTCTCATTTGAGTACTTTAAAACAAAGAAATTTGCATCTCATTAGCTGGCCAACAAAGACTGAACATCACATAGATTTTTCACATTCTTACTGAAATTAAATTTATTAGACGTTTTTTTATTTTGGTGGATTTTGCTCAGACAGCAGTTTATAATCATATAATTGCATAAAATATAATTACATAGAGCACATAACATTATTTATTCACCAATGCACATAAATTGTTATTAGTGTGTTATCTGTTAACTGTACCTTTTCCTCTAGAAGAATTAGAGAGACATTGTTTTCAGGGTTATTTGAATGATATAAAATGGGAGGAAATTTCAACACTCAAGGTTGAAATAGATGTCAACAATTCCAGATCTACTACCAAATCCAGATGACTTAGTTAATTTTATTTCAGGGCAATGAGCAGATGGTGAGTGTTCTCTGTCTATCTGGCATTAAGCAGATAGACTCTCACCGTCAAACTTAACGGTGGCAGATGGTAGTTGTGTTAGCAAACATTCAGTTCTTTCCCATCGATTCTTCCCCCAGGATGGAGGAAGGCTGGGCTGTGGTTCACAGCTGAGTCACACTGTGGCCATCTCTCCAGTGAAGCCTGAGGAGAGAAAGTTGCACCACCCAAAGTCCTCAGTGACGTGGGCTTTCCGGTTCACCCATGTCAACAGGCACAGCTGGGTTCTCTTTAAAGGCTTGTGGTGGATATTATGGCCTTGGTGTTAAGTCCATCTGGAACTCATTTCCACACCAGGCCCATGTCAACTGTTTCTCAAGGATAGATGGGTTTTTCTCACCCTCCTGTGGAAAAGTGCCTGGATATATATATATATATATAAAAATATATATATGTGCCTGGATATATATATATCCATATATATATATGGATATATGGATATATATATATATATATATATATATATGTATATAT
>PVHY01005853.1:0-68981 GCA_004024945.1 Uropsilus gracilis | reverse complement strand
CCTTTCTTGAACCCAGGTAGCATTTTTACAGATGTACTCACACATTTGGATTTCCACAAAGGGACCAGTGATATGCTAATTGCTGCACAAAGTTTAACTTATGAACTGATTCTTTCTAAAATCAGATCAGAGTCAGCAGAGACTATGAAGGTACTGTCCTGTGAGATGTAGAAAGTTTCAGAGAACATAAAAAGTAATCTTTGTCTTATAAGCATTTACAGAATGAAGAAAATAATGCAAGTGAAAGAATATAGGGGAGAAATTAATTGAATGATTTGTCCCAATACAGCTGTTTTGGTGGTGGGTGTGGCATGATGGTGAATATCTGAAAGGTGTGAGCCTGTTACCTTAATCCTAGATAATTAGTAAGCCAATATTAGCTCAATAAAAACCAAAAAGTGTCTGCTTATGAGAACATAATTTTCAGCATACAAGATGTTAAATTCAGTTTTCAGTGTTTCCTTTTTGTTTTTTACAAATTGATGTTAATTTTGTTGGACTATTTTAGGTTCATATAATATATGAACTGAGAGGAAAGTGTAGAGATTTTCTATTAACTCTGATGTCATACATGCATCGCCACCTGCATTATCAATCAACAGAATGGTACACATATTATAATTTATAAGCATAGATGGTCACATCATAATCATCCAAAGTTCATATTTAAGTAGGTTTACTCATGGTACCATGCGTTCTATGGATACAAATCAATATTTGGCATGTATCTCTTATAATGGATATATTTTACTGCTCTAAAAATTCCCTAGCCATCTATTCATCCAACCCTCACTCCTAAACCACTGATCTTTTCATGATTTCCATAAATTTGCCTTTTTTATAATATTACATAACTGACATCTTACAGTATAGAGTCTTTTCAGTATTGTCAGATTGACTTCTTCCACAGTCCTTATTTTGATAACTTTTATTCCTGAAGGCACCATCTAGGTACAAACTCCAATAAAAAATGTGGTTAATAATATAAACTGTACATAAGCCCAAATACAAACTTGTAATCACCAGAGCTATGAAACATGCTTAGAAAAAAACTTTTATAATTTATCTCCAAGTAATTGAAGATAACAATCAGTTGTTGGTGGTTTATTATTTACTGCCACCTGAAATATGAATTTGGGATAAAATTCCTTTGATATTATTCATGGTAACCACTCACTAGCTGAAATAAAAAGCTTAGTAGCAAGCCAAATCTCTTTGGGCTCAAGCCCTGCATTGCTGAAGAGTGACACACAACCAGTTTAGCTGTTCAAATGTTGGTAGCTTCAGTGATGCCATGCACAGAACATATTAGGGTCTATATATTAACCTTCAGGAATATAAAATAGTTGACTTAAATATGTTGACAGCTTATCAAGTTAATTTAAAACCTAGTCATGTCAATCTCTGGGCTAAAAAAGATTGGGTCCCATCGGATGCATACTGTAGGACAGACATTCCAGTTTTAGGCCCATTCATATGTAGATAAGGGTTCAAGTCCATGGAAAGGAATGATGGGATAGTCATGCAATCTGCTGGATGATTTCTTTACTTCTAGTGATTCATAAATATCTTTTAAGATGAACTTGGAAGCTAGCAAGTACACCAGGGTTGTATTTATATATACGACTTGTTATTGTCCTAGAACATTCCTTGAGGCAGAATTTTGATGTGAACTTTCTGAACATCTTAAATTCAAAGGAAAATGCAACAGTGATGATTTTGTAAATATAAATGCATAACGTACTACAGTTATAGTGATTTTTGAATAGGACTATAAATTCAGTATTCTGACACCTTTAGAACAGCAAGATATTATTTACTTCAGTTTGTTTCTGAATTATTCATACAGTTGCCTCAATTCTCTGCTTTGATTTGCTATATGGACCCAAGTTTATTTATATTAATCTCGTATGACTGTTGCCAAATATATTTTTTTCTGTTGACTTTGGAGATGCTTTTGGAATTTATAAATATTTTAAAATATGGAATTGTTGAATTTTGGAGCAGGTATAGATGTTGAAGTAATATGGTATGTCATTGAGAGTTTGGAAGTTAAACCCAGTCACAATGACAGAATAGTCAATAGAACCTATACCTTAATAGTCAAAAGATAAAGGTATTCTTGGCATTGATGTAACCAAACATTAAAATGAGTTGTCCACAGTCAACTTTGGAATAAAAACTTACAAGTGGAAATTAAGACATTTATTTCCTTTAGCTGGTTACCTATACAGAAAAATTTATACAAGCCCCAATATCGGTTAAAAATATAAAGACAAGCTACTTCTACTCCCAGAGTTTTGTAGTCCAGCCTTTGCTCAAGAGATTCTATTATAAAACATTTGTTCTTGAATCACATGTAAGATATATCTTATGAATAATTCCTTTGCTGCATAAAAGTAAAATATCCTTATGTAAAACCTGGAAATCATCTTGGAGATGAATCTTGGAGAACCAGGTAGGATACCTAGATCCCCAAAGACAAGCTACTGAAAACCAAACTTTATCAAATATATAGTTTTTCCCAGTTTCTAGGTAGGGTTGACAGTGGATAATAGATGAATAAAATAAAATTGCTTATGATGTACATAATATGATATTTCAAAGGCTCTGTTAAATGTGGGTGTTTTGGATCTATCATTTTATTTGATTCTTATAATAAACCTCTAAAGTAGAGACTGTTATTATTTCCACATTAAAAATGTTATCACAGAGAAGAACTTTTCCTAAATTCATGTGGATGATTTATGAAACTGATATTGAAGTTCAAGACCACCTGAAAAGGATTTCTCTAAGCACCCTCAACAGTGTAAGTATTACAGGCAGGGAGACTTCATGCCATGGAGGGACCTGACCCATCTCAGCAGGTGAGGATATGTGTGATGATGTCAGCTGCAATTGGCTTTCAAGAACGGACTGCTAAATATTCAGGAGTTTTGCAAACTGTTATTAAACTGTTGATAGCTTGAAACCAGCTATGGTTGAAATATTTACATCATAGAAATCAGCAAATGCTACATATCATAGCTTTGTTTCTTTAAAGGCAGTTTTCCAGCACAATATTAACTATTAGAATACTGGAGTTAGGGTATAAAATGTATGAAGGAAAAACAGTAGGAGAGAAAGTTGGAGGTGCATTTTAAGGTTCACCTATAAAGAGCCCAGGCAAATGTGAATATTGTCATGTTTTTTGAAATGCAAATCGGAAACATCAACTCTCCATCAGCCTCAAAGTCTCCCATTTGGAATAAGATCTGAACTGCTTACCCAGAAAGTGAACTGTGCTTTTCCTTCTTTCATCTCATCTCTGTTCTTCCTCTTGCATTGTCAGACTTTTTATCAAGTCACAGCCACACTAACCAACATACTTAATATTCTTAATAAACTGAACTTCCCATAGTTAGCTTTGCACATTAACTGTTTCCTTTGTCTACAACTCTGGCTTTTGTGTAATCTTATATTTCAGATTTCTGGTTCACATTAAAAGACTTGATTTCCAAATGTAAAGTATCTGTCTAGTCCCTCTCTGTGACATCACCCCATTTCACCACTCTGCTTAGTACTAAATGCGTGGCACAGGGGTTAAATTCTGTGCCTTTGAAGTCAGACACTCATACTCCTCGTTACTTTCCCACATACCATCTGTGGTACTATATACATTGCTTATCTCCATGACTCAATTCCTATTTGGAAGTGGAAAGTAATTATTTCATTTTCTTGGAGTTTCTTTGACAATATGTGTCAAAGAAGGCAAACCATGTTGGAAAGAAAGAATAGTGACTGACCCCTAGTATCTTTCAAATTATTTGCCATATTATTGCTGATAACTGATATTGAATGATTTATTGTACGATTTTCCAGTATACTCTAATCACAGCATGCATTCAACTTTTTTCGCTTTTGATTCTTCCAAACAGTCCATGGAAGAACAGTACCAGTATTCAGTAGGCAAACTGGGTGGGGGCTGAGGTGTGACCATGCATTGATTGTTCAGGCTATCTTGTTTGCCCTTTGTTGTTTCTTTGCCTATAAATCTAGAACAATGGAAACAAACACAGGTGTGTGAAGCAGTCTTTGGAATACCATGAAATATGAGAGACTTTCCCCTGTCTCCATCGGGAGTAAAATTCACCTCCAGCCCATGGTGTCCATTAAGGAATGTAGGATCAGAGTTGCCTAGTGGTTTATTCATTAAGGGAAGCCAGAAATGTGAATGCTTGTTGTATGATATCTCCCAAGTTTTAAATATTTAAAACTAATTTAAAATTTGGTAATTAAAAAAAAAATTGGTAAATTACCTCAGGCCAAATAAATTGTATCTGGACTGTAAAGTTAGCCAGGGAGCTTGCCTGTTTACAACGAAGGACCTTGAACTCTTGGTTTTTGATTTGTGAGGTCACTGTTCTCTGCTAACTACATCATAACTTTCAGATAAACCATCTGTGATCATCTGGTGTGACTGTGTGTGTTACATACCCTTCCCCACAGGTGCTCGTTGCTCTGGAGTCTGTTTCTAGGTTTAATAGATTATTTGCTAGAGAATTATGTGCTTCTCTCCAGAGTAGAGTAGATGGTTATACCTGGATTGTGAGGATAAGGAAGGTAAAGTCTGGGCCTTTTTGTTTAAAGGGTTTTTATTGAAGAAAGCTGTCACCAGAGGAAGAGACACATTTTCTGTTGCTACTTTGCCCTACCGTGACTTTAGTCTTGGTGACTACTCTAAGAGGCTTGTTCTGTTTGACATTTAGGGAGTTACTGTGATGTAATGCCTCCCCAATTTACCTTGTCTTCTAATAAACATATGGGAGGGAAATAATCTAGAACAGTGGTCTCTAGCAGTTTTGATTATATGTAACCCTACACGAATTGAAATAGTAAACATAGATGATGCTATAAATGTTGGCACTCCCCACCCTAATTTATTTTCAAGTTGAAATCCTGAACCCCAAGTTGGTGGTTTGGGTGTGGGACCTTTGGGAAGCAGTTAGGTTCATAGGATGAAGCAGTCATGAGTAAAATCAGTGCCCTTCTAAAGGAGGTCCTGGAAAACTCCCTTGTCACTACACTATGTGAAGATACAGCAAGAAGCTGGCAGTCTAAACTAGCAGTGCTCACCAGACACCAATACATGTCCCTGGATCTTAAAATTCCCAGGCTTCAGAACTAGGAAATAAATGTTTGTTGTTTATAAGCCATTCAGTTCATGGCATGTGTTCTTTATCATATCTTCTTTTTTGGTTACAATTTGTAATATCACATTTCAATCATTTGTTAAAGCAGTCCAATGGATGAGAAAACTCACCTCTATATTTTTGCATTTATTATTTCCTATGCAATATGGTGTTGAGTTATGCACCTTTTAGAATGCACATGAAATATCAATTTACAAAAATAAATAAAATAAAATAATGGAACATAATAAGGAATGGCCCATTGTCATTTTCCATACCATAGGGAATTGCCAAGTACACTTTTCGAGGCAGACGCATCCCTGAACTGAAAACATGTTGAATTTGAAGAGGATGCTTTACCTAGTGGGTGGATGAATGGCAATCCAATCTGCCCTTTTTTCAGTGTTGCATTGGCGTGCTCTCCAGAATGGCAGTGACCTGGCACACTGCCTGGAGTTTCAACCCAAAGTACACCTCCTGGGATTCTCAGTAGACCCCTTGGGTCAAACAAATGTTTGTGGAGCCTTGCCCCCAAACCAGGGCTTTGTCTCTCTTTACACCAGTTTCTTTATTTTATCAGGGTTGTCCAGGCTGCCAAAATATAGTAGTACGATGAGTACGGTTTTATACTCTCCCATGGACTGAAAAGTTCGAGTCAACCCCAAACCCCAAATCCACTGGTCTGGAATAGTCTAGAGACCTAAAATGCTGGCTGCATCAAGAAACCACAGCACCTGCTTTCCTGCTGTCTCAGGGAAGGAAAGAATTTTATTGACTGTTTAGAACACTATGAGGGTATGGTCATCATATTCTCTGGATTACTCAGTTTTTAATCTCTGACCTAAACCCTCATGCCAGGAATACATTCAGAAGTGCAGTGTCTGAGGTCTCATCTTCCTCCTTAATGCTCAAGGACAGATTAATTTTAACAGCTGTTCACTACCTGATTGGAATTATGGGACTCATGAAAAGGTCAAGGAGAAAGAGCTAAACAGCACATCTGTTCCCACTACAGGACCATATTTCTAGGAAGCTGGGAATCAAAACATTCTTTTACAGAACATCATTTGAACCATAATTTCACTGTGATTATCAAGTAAGGTGCCTGCCTTCTTTCTCGTTACTATCCGTTTTCTAGGAATAGCCAAATGGTGAAGGCACTGTGCCTGTTAGATAATCATTTGAAACTTGACAAAAAGCCAAACTTATTTTTTTTTGTTTAAATTTTCTTTTTCTATCATCTAATTCCATGTTAATCATAGAAAACTTCAGTTCAGGTATGTACTTTTCAGTTGAAAATCCATGATCAACATTTCTGAATGCTCTCTATTCTTGTCATTCAAAATGCCTTCCACATTTTTTATCCACAGCTCTTTTCAAATTCAATTTCATTAACTGAAATCATCCTTTTTCTAAAATAGGAAGGCATTCTGGTTTGGACAGAGCTAAAGTATGCATTCCTTTTATTGAACTGTCAAACCTAATCCGTAATGCCCCTGCTGCTACAGTCTTAATTCCTCACCAACAACTGTGCACACATGTGCTGTGAGAAGAGACAGCTGGTTGAAGTGTCACATTTTGACAAATATTATCAATGGTTCAATGTTAGCCTGGGGAGCCACAACAAATGGCATTCCATAGAGGTTACTTTTTGGACCAGTTAACATTTTGATCAGTAGCTTGGATATGGGAATAGGAAATACACTTAGAATATCTGTGATGGACACTACTATTCATGATGGGAATAAACCCAGTTCCTCTATTTTTTAATCTTGCTATAGCTTGGAGACTCTGAATGATTTCATATGAAGATATGGGAATCCTTGTAGCAACTGCTTCTGCCATTAGATTGTGTAAACCATCTTCGGGAAGACCGAGGCTTCCTATATAAGGATCTACCTGCATCTCTTTTATCTTATTTTTGGGTCCATAGGGTAAGGCCTCTGGAACTCTTATTCACACTCATTCCTGATTTCCGGTGCCTGCAAATCAGTCTGCATTTAAACAGCTGTACTTTCTGAAACAAAGGAACTCACTGGAGTTGTTAAGGATTTAACTGCAAACTTACAAGGAAATGGAAGGTATTTCAAAAATTCCAAATAAGAGGATGAATTAAAAGCTAGAAAAGTCTGAAAAGTATTACTAATAATAGGTTTTCTGGTCTACATTAAAATGCAAATGGCACTGTCAGTCTGAGCATATCACATCCTGACTCATACTCACTTTTTGTTGGTCTGAGCATGAGACCTACCAAATCCACACTTTAGACCAAAATCTTACCTAAGCTCAGGTGATTCACACTATGCCAGTGCAACAGTGAGTTCCTTTCAAACTTGGCTTCCTGTCTTCTCTGTGTAACTTGTAACTCTGGAAACTCCAAGCTGCCTGTCCTTCCATCTGAAAGACTCCTGGCTACTCCTGAGTCCTTCCTTTCTTCACAGCTTGAACAAGACTAACCATCAAGTCCTCTGAACTTTAAGAAATCCTAAATAGATGTAAATTTCCCCAGTTTTGACCTTTGGTGTTCTGGTATTCTCTCTGAATTAATTGGTTTACCAGATGGACAATGAGGCTCCTTCTTTCAGCTTCCTAGTGTGTTTGAACACAGGGATCAACTTCAACCCTGGGAGAGAGAGGTGAAGGGGGTCTTAAGAGCTCAGTAATGTGTATCACCTGGCTAGTCCTCTGGCTGTGTTATCTCTGATCTGCTTGGTGGTCTACTTAGTTCCCAGAAAGCACAATCACATTCTGCATTGTTTTTTTAAAAATCCTAACTTTGGGAGCCCCAATCAATCTTTCAGTTTGTCTGTCTTAATCTCTCTTTATAGGTATACGTATACATGTGTATATATAGAGGGATATATATATATGTGTATATATAGGGATATATATGTGTGTATATATAGAGGGATATATATATATATATATATATATCCCTCTCTTTCTCCCCCTATATATGTGTGTATATACGTATTTTTTATTTAATGGGCATCTCTAGTGTCTAATCACTGATACATTGTGAAGTACCTAAGATACCCCATTTTCACTGTTCAGATTCTTAAGTAGTACACTCTTATTGATATTTATGTCCCCAGTTCTTTCTCCTGGGGCTTCTCTCTTTTCCTCAAGTAGTGTTTTCCTAGACTCTCAAGATGACTTTCAAATATCAAGTCTAACATTACTGTTACTCAATAATAGCTGGTTCTCCATGTTTATGTTTAGAGGGAAATATGTTGTCTAAACTCCTTTCATGAGGTGGAAAAGTGGAACTAGTAGCTTGTCTCTACCCCATTTTACATGACTAGGAGTGAGTAAAAGCTTTGAGCTGAGGCAGTGAAAGGCTTATGAGTTTCTCTAATCTGCCCTTCTGTCATGATACTTATGTTCTAGATGGAGTGTCCTCTTAGTTTCTCCTTATGTGGTAATGATACACGGTAGTGACACAGTTAAAAACTGTATTGGTGCCAAATTGCCCTGTTGGGTAGAGTCTGAGGGAACCTGAATGGCAAAAGCAGCATTTTAAAAGTAGCCTGTTGGTTAGAGTCTTCTGCCCCATTTTTGACCCAATTTCAATTATATGAAAAGATCTGATGCTGTTGACTAAGATTGAGCACATAGCATGAGGAAGAAACAAACCTTTGCTGTGTTAAGTAACTGACACTTCAGGGTCAATTTGTAATGGAGAAATAACTGAGTTTCCCTGGACTCAGAAATCAACAACATCACATTGAAACAACACACATTGTTTCCACTGTTAGAAGAGGTTCAGGAGTCCCCAAAAGGTAACAGAAAAAAATGATCTTGATGCCTATAAACTATGGAAGGAATGTTTTATCCAGGTAAGATAACACTTTGATTTGTTAAACTTGGACTAATTCCAAGACTTATTGTTAACATGAAAAGGTACAAATTCTTTTTTTTTAATGTTTGAAAATTAGATTTCTCTTTATAATGTTTTTCAGTAAAGCCATTGTTTTTATCTGTACCATGTATTTCTAAAACTTTTATACCTATGGAGGCAACTGAATATTTTTGGTTGTTAAAACAGCTCCAGCAATCCCGGTTCCCACCCTATACATGAATCCAACTATAGTACAGTATAAAGAACTCCATATCATGGATCTCATTATGCTCAGTAGTTTGTATTTCACCTCCCACACCTTCCCTGACTGCCTTGCTTGTTCTTCTTTCCAGAGGTTTCCCTTGATGTCTGGTCTTTGAACTCCACCCTCCATTTAGACCTCATGTTTCCACTCTTCTTCCCACACCCTCATCTGGAATCAGAGCATCCATCTCCCTTTGTCATTTAGTCAACAATCATTTCCCCTCTTCAACTTCCACACTCAGTCTCAACTTCTGGAACTGTAGTCTCTCCAGGGTTCAGCTCTCTACATTCCTCTGAAAAGAGATTGCATGGAAAAGTAAAAAGCTCATGAGGGTAGTAATAGAGATTATATTTGTATATGATTTCAGGAAATCGGTCTCATTGTTTCATACTTTTCCATGCTTTAATTATTTCTGGGTCCACTCGTTGTAATTTACTTCTTAAGTGTATTATAATCCTTCCGTGTCTAAGTGTGCTGATATCCCAGTGTAAGGTAGACGACAAGGGTCAGGCTACAAAGTGCATTGGAAAAAAAAGGACAGTTTTCTTGTTTTGCAGATGGGCCACGGAGGCACAGCTGGAAAGAGAACCTTTTTTTTTTTTTTTTTTAATTTCAATGATTGTGCTTTCATTTGTGTTGGCAGCTGCTTCCAAAGACTGTGAATTATCCAGAGGAATTAGCCCAAGGTAGCAGTTTGAGACTGTAGCTGTGAACATGTCATTCACACCTTTGACACTACAGCTTGTGTAAAGTGTTCCATAGTCCTATACACTAGAAGAGACACTTCCAACAAAATGTGGTTCAGTGTTTCATAGATAAACATTTCAATCAGCATAATTTTCTTGGGGTAGAATGTTGTCATTTTCAGAGGTCATGTGATTGGATGATTAGGGTTGCCAATATTGTCATAAAAAGTCAAATTAACATCAGAGGATTTCTCTGCATGTGTAATAACTTGTCTTTTCTTCTTTCCTGGTCTAACCATTCCGAGATCCTCTTTGAAAGAAAACAAAAGCACTGTTATTACTTTGTTATTCATTTATTAATACTACTACTATAATGTATATAGTTATACACACATACTTATACATATATATTCATATACATATATATTCATAGATGCAATATCTATCATCTATGTATCTATCTACCTACCTATCTATCTATCATTCTATCTATCTATCTATCTATCTATCTATCTATCTATCTATCTATCTATCTATCTATCTATCTATCTATCTATCTATCTATCTATCTATCTATCTATCTATCTATCTATCTATCTATCTATCTATCTATCTATCTATCTATCTATCTGTCATCTACCTATTTATCTCTGGTTTACCTGCTAATGCTTCCCCACCTAGTTTTGTAACTTAGAATAGTTCTAGAATGACGAAAGAAAGAATAGGTACCTCAGCATGCCTTTTGCTGTCTTAGTTCCATGGCACCCCCCTGATTCTTGTCCTCTTATCTATTTTTGTATTCTTTCTGGTCCCTGACACAGCTTGAGTCAGGCTGCCTCTTTCTAGGTGGGGTGTTTTCCTGTATTACTCCAGCATTACTAATTACAAACAAAAAAAGCCTCATTTGTCTGTAGCAATAACTTCCTTGCTATTTTTACTTCATAGCTTAATTTTTACTATGTACCTGTTGTGAGCTAAACACAATAAATATGGCTCATCTGTCAAGTTAAAACCTTAGAAAAAATATTTCCTATACATAAATGTTGAATTTTAAATAACACTGATCACACTGTTCGGACACATGATCCTGTTAAACTGTCAAAATGACAATATTCCTGGTCTGGCCACACATATGCACACACACATGCACACACTTGCACAGCATGCTCACACACAGTCCCACACATAGTATGAAAGTGGTGCTGACACTAAAGATCAGGAGCATAACCTGCATATCTCTTTTCCCTTATGAACACATTCATAATCATAGTCTACTTTTCTCTCTTATTTTCTTATCTTTAGCTACTATTTGTTGCAAACTACTTGAAGTTGTTCATATTTGTATTTAGTAGTGCTAAGGGGACAAGCTCTCGATTTCTTAGATGATAAAGTAGAAAGTAGTTACTTTTACTTCTTTTCTAGTTTGAGCACCCTACATGTCTGCTGGTCAGGAATTGTGTTGTCATATTTATAGAGTGACACATCAACAGACTGTCCCAAGAGCTTCCTGTGAGCTGAATCCAAGAGTGAGTCAGTCCCGGGAGACACTCTGATGTAACAATGAACCACTTTGTCTAGGGTTTGCTTGTGGAATGTTCTGTACTCACAAGTACCTGAAAGACTCTTTTGCCATCTAAATCTGTTCACTGAGGGATTGTGCCTAGAATATAGAGGAAATTGAAATTAAAAACTCTCCTGTTCCATAAATTAGCTCCCTAAGATAGCTAAATAGATGCTTTCACTGTCACAGTGAAACACAGTGTCCAAAATCTCTATTCTTTAAAAAAGAGAGAAATTTGATTAGTTTAGAAACATCCTATACTCTGGTTTCTCTCTGAAGAGGTCACAGAGGTAAAAGACGTGGGACTTTACAATAGGCTCATTTTGGTTTATGTTTTAAATGAGATTTTCATACTTGATACTGTGGATCTCTGGATCTGGGTTATTCTTTATTGGAGAGAGTTGTCCTGTGGAAGGTGTGAAATTATCAGGGTACCTGACTTCCTGCCACTAGATACACAAACACATCTCTCCTCCCTAACTGTGGCAACCAACTTTATTTCAAGATTTTGTTATATGTCCACTGGGAGGTAGAGTTATTTTCACTAAGAAGCACTGCTTAAACAATTGGCATTGTTCTTTCTGCTGATTCACTTGAGGATAAAGAAAAAAGGCTAAGCATTTAATGTCTAGTAGGGGGTCTCTTTTTTCCTATCTATATTTGAGTTGTTTCATTTAATGATTTTCATAATTAATAATTTTAATTAGTAAAATTAATAATTTCAATAGTTAGTAATTTTTATGTAATTGTGCAAATCTAATGCTGGAGGTCTGAGAAAAGGTACAGTGAGACCTGAGGGCTAGTAAAAGGCTCATTTTCATAACACTTTATACCAGGTATGAATGCAGGTGTCATCAGGCATAGTTCTTCAACAGTTTCCTTATTTGTGTAATGATTGGTACCAGTGATTTTGTGCAGAGATTTTATTGTTTGTCCTTAATCTCTTTATACCTGGGGTCAAATGTTTACAGTTACTTTTCTTGGTTTTATAGAAATCTTAGTAATTTGACATTTATATGAAAACCACCATAGACTGAGTGGTTTAAACAGCAGAAATTTATTTCTTAAAGTTCTGGGGACTGAGATGTATGCGCTCTTGGTTCAGGAAGATGCATTTTCTGGGGAGGATCTTTACCTGGGGGGCCAGGGGAAGAGGAGTGGTGATCTTGTGACTTCCTGTCTTTCCTTGTTCTTTTTTTTTTTTTTTTTTTTTTTTTTTTTTTTTTTTTTTTTTTTTTTTTTTTTTTTTTTTTTTTTTTTTTTTTTTTTTTTTTTTAAATATGGAACGCTTCACGAATTTGCGTGTCATCCTTGCGCAGGGGCCATGCTAATCTTCTCTGTATCGTTCCAATTTTAGTATATGTGCTGCCGAAGCGAGCACCCTTGTTCTTCTCATAAGAACATTAATCCTGATATTAGGGCTTCCCCATCCTGGCCTAGTTTCCTCCCACAGGCTTCATCTCCAGATAATATCACTCTGAGTATTAGGAAAACAGCATGAATTTTAAGAGGGCCCTAACATTTAGTCCCTAGGAGTAGGATTTTATTGTATGAAAAAGTGCAAAGATTGGCATTTATTTTTAGAACCCATGTAAAAAATAAGAATTACAATTAAGAATGCTGAAAGAATGAAACTCAAGTTTAACAGGGAAATATATATATAAATTATATATATATTTATAATAAAATATGTTATACAAGTATATAAAATATATAATGTATTTATAATAAAATATATATTATATTGTACTATATATTATATATTAGATATAAATATATACATTTGGACAATTAGGCTTCACTAGAGTCTGCTCATTATACTTCAACAGAACCAAAGTATGCATCAGTCTGTATCCTCAGAAAATTCAAAAATCAACCTAAAATTATGTCAAATGGCAAAATTTTAATGCTATATTTTTTACTCAGGAAAATCCTTAAGATTAAATACATCAGCAATACATGACATGGGAAGATGAAGTATCAATGTCATCAACCTTTGAGATAAATGACTCAAATATAGTGATTGATTTGGAGAAAAATAAGAAAGATAAGAAGTTTAGTGGTTCATGTTGAATTCATGGAATTTTCATCTGTAAAAACTGTGCATGACACTAATAACCCTTCTAAAATTCAAAATCAGGTAGTGTAAATTGTCAAGTCATCGTCTCTAAAATTCTCATGTATATAAGTCTGATCAACACTGTTTCTCCCAGAGTTTTCCAGTTTCCATCTTACTGGCATTTGGTCTCTATAGATCCTTGCTCTCAGCGTTGGCCTGTGCAATGTCAGGTACTTAGAGTGCCTCTGTCTTCAACCCACCAGCCAGTGCAACCCTCAGATAGTTGTGACAATCACAAGTGCCCCCAAAGGTTGTTAGATGGCATCTGGGACCAGAATCACTCCAGTTGAGCAGCTGTGGAGGAAAAAACTAGACTGTGCTCATGAAAAGAAAGGAAAGGAATAAAAGAAACAGAAATAAACAACCTCTTGAGTCTCTTGGTACTTTACCTGACATGTTTTAGTATTACAGGGAAACACGTTTAGAGATAATAGGGATTAAAAACAGCATCTGAAAAAAGTGCATTGCTTCAGTATAATTGAGGAGAAATGGAACCCTTGCAATAGTCTCAGTAGGACATATAACAATTGAAAAGTGTATCTTTAGCAACTTATGTGCTTTTATTCAAAAGGCAAAAAATACTGTTATCATTCTGACTGCTACTTATATGACTTTGGCTCAGTTGGAGAGTCTATTTTAGGTAACTATAAATTTGATTTAAATGCAAACTCTATTATGAGCCAAATGCATTCACAAGGGCTTGGACCCATCCATTTCCAATTGATGCTCCAGACGGAAGAGCTAGGACACGTACTAAAATAACCCCATCACTCCAGCACAATAGCAACCAAATGAGTCAACCTGTTTCTTTTGTTGCTCAACTTCAAATAAAGTTGCAGTTTGTGTGCCCGCTGTTTGCTAGCTCCACCTTTTTGTCTTGTTCAACTTCTGTGATGTCAACCCTCCCACTCAGATCCTAGTGAAATCTACACTTATCATTATTTTATCTCAGCTAAGCAGCATCAGGTCAGGAACTCTGCGATTAAAGGCAGGGACAAAGAAGGTGCAAGTGACAAGTCTGTGGGGGATTTTGCTAACAGAAGATAGTCCTAGGAATGGAAGCCATGAAAGCCAGACTACAAAAGTGTGGCTCCACTACCAGGTGCAGATGAGAGCTACCATAAAAAAGACAGAACTCTTGTGTCTGATTCCAGGGAACACAAATTCCTTTTCTTGTTTTGAACCCGTTATCTTTCCATTACTCTCAAGTCTTCCAGTAGAGGGAATCCATATCTAGTTAAGACTGTGTGGTGGGTAATAATGAAGCTAAGAGTTGACTGTTTCCTTTCAAAGAATTGTTCTGGAGTACCTGCTTCCACTCGGGTAGATCCAGGTAAGATGTTTCTTGGGTCCTTCAAGATGGTAGAGGGTGCTAAGAGCAGCTGGGTCTAAGATACTTCCAAAGTTACTTCCACATTGCATGTTTAGCCTTGAAACTAAAAACCAAAGACTGATCTGTTGAAGACAACAGTCCCTCACCAGGACCACAAGTTCTGTGTGCATTTTGTCACATATACTGTATTTTACAAGTTGTAGTTTATAGCAGTAGGAAGCTGATATATATTTTGGTTTCATAGACTTTTGTGTAAACAGGAATGGTCCATCAATACACTGTAAATAATACGTATTTATGATGTTGATCTTCTCCAACGCACTTTGTCAAACTTGGGTTCCGTGGAGCTAGAAGTCAAGAAACACCAGTGAAACCTTAGACTTAAAACTGGAGGAAGAGAGAAACTTTGGTGTTCGGTGTCTAAAGTTGAGTATCCATAAGCTTGATCTATTGGGTTAGGGAAAAAGGGAGCAAATAATGGTTCAAATGCCAAACTCTCACTGTCTGTGCTGTGATAGAGTAGATTTACCTGAGTGTTTTCTCTACTTTTGGAACATCCTTAGGACAATATCTGTAGATTTTTAGATTACTTTCAAAACATAATATTGAAAATTAATATTTTTTCCACGTGTAGGCTGTTCTGTTTGCTGGGGGGGGGGGTCTACTGAGTTCCTCACTTGGTGATAAAAGCTTGGATGTTTTCTAATTACTTCTTTTTCAGTTTACTAATCTTCTGTTCCGCTTCACTTTGTCTGACATGAATCCCATTTATTCACTTTTGAATTTCATTTATTATGGTTTTATTTCTAGAACAGTGTGGTCCCAATAACTTTTCTGAGCCACTGGAAATATATTATCATCTATTTTCTGTTTAATAGATATCAACCATATGTGGGTTTTTGAGCTGTAGAAATGTGGCCAGTGTGACTAAGTAACTGACTTTTCTTTCATTTCAGTTAACTTAAGTTTAAGTAGCCACAAGAGACTAGTGATGAACATATTGGGCAACACAATTCTAGACCTGGACTTTTTAAAGAATAGATTCCAATTCTCTGGTGAAAGGTATGTTATAATCTCTATTTTATTGAATATGTGAACATTATTTTTGATTATCTTAATCACCTGTCAATCTCCCTCTTTTGTTTAAAATTTCCTTTTTTTTTCTCATGTAGTGGTTCACTTTTTTATTGTGGTGGGTAATTTTAGTAGGTTGATTTGATCAGATTTATGAGCTGAGAACTGTGAATATAAGTCTGTAGAAGTTCTAGCTGATATTCTTTTCTAAAAATATTAGAATTTTCATCAAGCAGGCAAATTTCTTTAATACAAAAGATTTTAATTTTATTGTTGGTCTGATTTGCCAGTTCTTTTTCAGTATTCTAATCATTTAACTAAAGAGCCTTAGTTTTCTCATGCGTTCAAGAGGCTACTATTCATGTGGGCTAAGTCAAAAGTTGTGAAAATGCAAACCAATTTCTGAAAAACTGTGAATTCTGCAAGCAGTGATTTCCTATTAATAATTTGTTCATTTTGCATATACATAACAATATTTTCACAGCTTGCCTGAAAATAAAGATAAAACTTTGTTGGGTAGAAATTGATACGCTGCTAAAAATGAGTTCCTTTTCTTGGTATGCTTGTTGTGACTGTTTTTGAGTGGGCCATGATTAGAAAAAGTACCTGCCTTCTGCAGACAATGAATGGTTCTAAAAACCACCTACTCATTAAGTGAAAAGTAATGACAAATTTCATACTGTCTTTTTTTATTTGCACTCTGTCATGATTTTGCACAATAGTAGGAAATCATATGAATGTTAGCCAGAATTCTAGGCCACCGTCAAATTTTCCGGTTACGTACTGAAATCTTAACTCATGGGGAGAAACAACTGGTAGAATGAGCAGTGCCATTTTTGTTTATTCTTCTCAGAAAATAAAAGTTGAATTCTTTTTTAATGGATAAAAACATTTCCTTATTCCAGTCATTCCACTGGAGCACAAAAGAAAGATTGTTCCCTTATCTTGTTTTTTTATTAAGAGGGAAAAAATTATTCCTTCATATTTTAAAACATCATCTCCTTGTAACAAAACGATTAAGCTGATATTGTGCCAAATAACTTGAGTGTCTAGATAAGATTAACAGTATTTATTTTGCTAAACTCATGAGTTATAATTCTCTTTTATTATTTTCACTCCTGCATAGGACAAGAGTTTTTTCCCCCTATTTTGCTGGTTCACAATCTTGCATTTCTGCCTTAAATTCCAGCAGTCTTTGGAGTTCTTTGATATCATGACTGAATAGAACAAGCTTATCTACATTAGGAAAAGTTTTCACTGTAAAATTATTTTTGTTTTTCAAAAACAAAATTGTTTTGAAAATCAAGTACCAAACATAGGATATATTCTTTGCAACTTGCTTTCTGACAACTGGGACTGAACATCCTTGCTCTTTAAAACAAAAAAAGATTCCTTATTACACTGTTAAGTCATTTCCTTTCCTATCTCCTCTACAATGTGGTTAATGTGCTTGATTTGGGTAATAACACCCAGCAGTCAGGGGAGAGAGAAACAACTACCTTGATTACTCTCTCAGCATCCTTATACTTGGAGTCTTGTGCGTGAACAGAAAAAACACTTCAAGGTCACACACTTGTTCTCTTTCAGTATACCCTTTTCTCTTAAGAGGAAATGATCATTTTTCTCCACTCACCAGAAAGATATTGAGGTATGAAAACATGCTGTTTCACACAAAGCTGAAGCCCAAATAACTACTGAATAATCTACAATGGGACAGTGGTTCTTTAGCACTGGATAAACACTACCCCAGGCAGCTTCTCTTAACAGCTGTTTAATTGTGTCTCTTCACTAATTGCAGCTTCAGAAAAAAAGAATGAAACACAAACAAAAAACCCAATAGCCCCATTAATAATGGTGTGTCTCTTTTGTAACTACTTTTCAACATGGCACCTAGCAGGGAAATATACAAATTCAATATTTAGACATTAAAAATAGCCTCACAATAAAATTGATTTAAAATGCTCTGCTACTCTAGTTACTGCAACTGGAAAGACTCATTTTCTTCGGCTATTATTTTAATGCTGCTAAAGATTCATTTGGGGAAACTCTTATCAGGAGTACTAAATCAGCATTACAAATAGATGCCAAGGGACTTGATGAAGCTATGCTTGTAGCCAGTTTGTTTTTCAGATGAGGTTTTACTTTATTTTTTTCAGAATTGACCATATTTACAATAAATAATATATATTTATGGTATGAGTTAACCCAGGAGAGCTATACAAATATACTCAAAAGCATAAAGAAATGTGAGAAGTGGTGTATATGTATGTTTTTTATATAATATATATATATACATGAAATGTATATACATATATGTATATGAAATGAATTAATCAAAAGGTCGATTTTATGTGTTGAAGGACAAAGGAAATTGTCCTTCACCCCTCTTCATTTTCTAGAGTGGAAAAAAAAATCAGGTAAGTTGGTAAGAGAAACGATCAAAAATAAGTTTAATAGTAGCAAATAATTCTTCTGTATATATGGGACTCAGTAAAACTGATAAACTCACTTATATGCCTTGAGAAGCCATTTTTAATAGCTTAGCTAAGCTAAGAGAAGGTGGGGATGGGGGGACAGAAAGGGAAGATCATTTACCAAAGAAGGCTGGGAACTTTGATATGCAGATTTAAGTTCTCCCCTTTGCTTTAGATAGAAGTAAAGGTAAGGGAATTAGGTCTTTCCAAGGGGAGATGTCTTAATGTAGGTCTTCACTCTTAGTCTAATCAACACTTTAGGTAGATGGTTCTTTGATGTGAGGGACTGTGTGCTCTGTGTCTTATTCTGGGCCCTACTCACTGGATGCCAGTAGCACCCCACCCTTCAGTTACAGTAATCAAAAAAGTCTACAGACACTGTTGAATGTTCCCTGAGAGAAAAAATGCTACCAGTTGAGAACACATGAAAAAGAAATAATTTCAACCAAGATCTCTACTTCCTTTCCTCTGTTCTTTACTCATTGTCCCAAACTTAGGGCATATCATTCAAATAAATGCCTCCGAACACTTGTCACACACAGAATTATGCATAGCAAGAAAACATGATTCATGAGGAACAGTAAAGATATCCTTTTAGACCTAGATTTTTTTTTCATTTATGATTTTTGAGGTTTACCTATGTTGGCGTGTCTATAATAAATATATATTTATAACTGCCACAAAATTATTTCTTGTGATCTATTTTCCCATTCTTATTTAATGATAATTACATTTTCCCATCTTTTCACTATTACAAGTAGTGTTGAATTTCTTTGTAGCTGTACAAGTGTATAGGTGTGCGTAAAACCTATAGATAGTACAAGCTCTGAAGAATAACTATGTAGAGGAGAAGATGCTGGCATCTAAGATAAACACACCTCCAACTTCAATTCTCTCTCTCCTGAAAGGTCATAACCAATTAACACCTCTAGTCGCAACATCTGAGACTACCTGCTTCATATTGTATGACCCAAACTTAGTATTTCAGACCCTGTATTTTGTTCTACTTCCTTTGAAATTATGCCTTACTCTTATTTTCATTTCCTTTTATCTTATCTTTCTAAATTTATCAATAGATTCCTAGCTCATTGAATTTATTCTTTCCATTTTTTTATTTGCTTTTATTTATCTTTTTCATTTTTTTCTTTATATATAAGTTTCACAACATTGTAATACCAGGGATTTACCCCCTCCCACTCTCCCCTCCTTTACCTCCCTTTCCCTCCTGTTCAAAGTTGTATGCTTCAGTTTGGTGCTTAGCTTATTTTGACTTTTCCTCAAGGCTTTTGTTTGTTTTTTTTACTATATCCCATATATTAGTGAAACCATTTGGTTTCTGTCTTTTTCTTTTTGACTTGTTTCTGCTAGTATGATTTCTTCTAAGTATATCCATGTTGTTATAATATCGTCGAATTTGCCATTTTTAATTGATGAGTAATACTCCATTGTATATCCATATATACCACATTTTTTTCATCTAGTCATCTGTTTGGGGGCATTTAGGTTGCTTCCATGATCTTGCAATTATAAATTGTGCTGCAGTAAACATCCGAGCACAGGTTTCCCTTTCTACCCACATTGAGGTCTCTTTTGGGTAGATTCCCAAGAAAGCAATTGCTGGGTCATATGCTAGTTCCATTTTCATTAACTTGAGGGTCCTCCACAGAGCTTTCCATAGTGGTTGGACTAGTTGACATTCCCACCAGCAGTGTAGTAGTGTTCCTTTCTCTCCACATCCACGCTAGCAATTCTTGTTGCCCGTTCTTTGGATATGGGCCATTCTTACTGGTGTAAGGTGGTATCTCATTGTAGTTTTGATTTGCATTTCCTTTATTACTAGTGATGTTGTGCAGTTTTTCATGTGCCTGTTGGCCATTTGTATTTCCTCTTTGGAGAAGTGTCTTTTTAGTTCTTCTCCCCATTTTTTGATTGGGCTTTTTGTTTTGCTTTTGTTTAGTTGTGTGAGTTCCTTGTGGATCTTTGTTATTAAACCCTTGTCACTCATGTGGAGGGCAAAAATATTTTCCCATTTGGTTGGGCATATTTTAGTTTTTTTCTTTTGTCTCTTTTGCTATACAGAAGCTTTTTAGTTTGATGTAGTCCCATCTGTTTATGTTTTCCTTCATTTTTTTTCCATCTGTAGATGTTTCCAGAAAGGGATTTCTGAACTGTAATTCATGGAGAACTTTGCCCAAGTTTTCCTCTAGTTATGCTATGGTTTCAGGTCTAACCTCTAAGTCTCTTATCCATTTTGAGTCAATTTTTGTACATGGGGTAAGGGAGTTGTCTTGGTCCATTTTTTTTTTTGCATGTCTTAGTCCAATTTTCCCAGCACCATTTGTTGAAGAGGCTATCTTTGTTCCAAGGTAAGTTTTCACTCCTTTGTCAAAGATTAGTTGACTATATACATGTGTTTTTATTTGAGGGCATTCAATTCTGTTCCATTTGTCCGACAGTCTGTTTTTGTACCAATACCATGCTGTTTTAATTATTATGGCTTTGTAGTATAGTTTGAAGTTTAGAATTGTAATACCTCCCTTTTTTTTTCTTGGTCAGTAGGCTTTTTGATATACAAGGTCTTTTTTTATTCCATATGAATTTCAGTAATTTTTGTTCTATCTCTTTAAAAAATGTCATTGGGATTTTTATTGGGATTGCATTAAATCTGTAGATTGCCTTTGGTAGGATGGTCATTTTGATAATATTAATTCTTCTAATCCTATTTGCTTTTAGATGATGAATTCTAAGTAGTGCTTTAGCTAGATTAGGCACACTGTGATTTATAGCACCATTATTGTTAATCAGTTTTAATATTTTATAAACTTAGATAAAATGGACACATAGTAAATTGCACATTTTTAAAATGTAACTTCAAGTTTTGATATATGTATACATGACTACAATTATCAATACAATTAAAATAATGCATATATGATGTAGGTAGCTGGACTGGTCATTGTGGTTCTTATTATGATTTCAATATGCACCTTAGCCCCCAAAGGTGCATGGAATACACTGTACCACACAGCTGCACAGTACGTCAGTGAGGTGCATAGATGAGCAAGGGACGAAAATGATCCTGGGGGCATGCTTTGGAGGGGTGGAATGTGAGGTGCACAGGGTTTCATGGGCTCACAATTTATTGGTGAATTTAAAACATAAGAGAAGGAATTACAATCTGGGAATTCTCTTCATAGGTATAAATAAAGCAAGAAGCAGAGCAAAAATCATAAAAACTTGTAGAAGAAATTGCTATTACTCTTAGCATATTGATAGACCTTATTCATTCATATTGATATGAATTATCTTGCCCAGTTGTGTAGCAGGCAATGGGTTTATTTGAGATCAATGTCTTTGAAGTGGCTGCTTTGGCAATGAAGAACTTAGAGCTAGATACATTACAATCAAAATGAGCTAATTATCAGATGCTTTCCACATTACTTCTCTATTTTCTTAAAATTTTTTGGTATTTAAATTTCACATGAATTTTAAAATATGCATGATGAACTTTACGAAAACAAATTCAAAATGATTCCCTAACTGAATTTCTCCTTTCTTTCTCCTACTTCCCATGTCTTCTCTAAACTATTTAAGATAGCATCTAGAGTTACACCTGCAAATTATTCAGTCATGCTGGTAATACAAGGTATACAAGACATTATTTTTTTTTAATTTTTTCTCTTATCAATCTAACTGATGCTATTTGATTTACCAACCTTAAGAATATAGAGAAAGAAGGGGTAATTTCCTTTATAGCCAAACAGCAAATTGTTTTATAACTTTTCCATGGATGATTACATTGTCTAGAGAATAAAGAGAGGTTTAATATTTCCTTTGGAATCTGGATGTCTATTCTTTTACTTGTTTTGTTACTCTAGAAAATTCAGTATAGCATTGAATCAGTTATTTTTTGATCCATAAATTCTTTGGAAGCATATATTTCATTTCCAGTTTTATAGTTTATAATTTGAATTGAATTTCTATTTAGAGATATATTTTATGTGATATTAATGTATTGATAACTGATATTCCCTCTGTGACTTCATATTATCACTTTTCATATACAGTCTCTGTGCTTGAGGAAGTTTTTACCAGTATTGGAAGTTGAATTTTATATGTATTCTATTAGTTGTTATCTTTAGTTATCTTTTTATGACGTTTACTGTCTTTCTACTCTATGTGGTCTATCAATATGTTAGGAGCAGTAGCAATTTCTTCTAGAAGTTTCTATGATTTGTGCTTTGCTTCTTGTTTATGTCTCTGTGTGTTTATAGATATAGGAAGAAAAATAAATTGGCACAGATATAAATAAAGATATATAGACATATTATATTTGCTATTATTAAATAACAATCCAACCAAGTTAATTTTAAAAATCTAGTTGGATTTGTTAAATAATACATAAATCAACCAGTAAATCACCTAACAAGTAGAATTTTACTGCTGCAAAGTAATTGAAAAATGGCTTTCTGTGCCAGAAAGTGGGTGGGATTAGGTCATTAGCCAAAGAAAAGAATTACTTCAGGCAAATCCAATCTACCTCCATTTTGGGACCACAAGGGGTGTTCCTCATGTCACTGTTACCTGTTACCTTAATGGTACTAACTAGGAAATCCTAATGGCTAGTTTAAATTTTCCCTTTCAAGAGAGACTAAAACTGAAGTTAGACTAGGTACTAAGTCTTGGTGGGACTTTCCGGCAATAGCTCCATTTTGAGTCTGTTGTTTATTTTTATGACACTATTTCCCAAAATATATTTGTCATACATTGGGGAGCTGTGTGGACATTATTGGGAGTGTTCTGAGCTCCTTTTAGCATTATGTTGAGAAAATTGCTGACACTTTTCTCCTTAAATTGGTTGTAATACCTTGTGTGATTTTAGCAGTCATCTTAGATTTTATTTATTCCCCTTTGCCTAGTATATCATTTCCATCTGTGATATTTGTAGTTAATACTGTTCCAACAAAAATTGTGTGTGTGTAGGCCCGTGATGGTGCTCTGTATACCATTCTGGAATCTATGCAACTCTTCAGGGATGTATAGACCACCTCCCTTGTCACAGCAAATTATTTTCTCTCTTATCACTGCTTTTTCAGTATTGACTGAGGAAAGGTATATGTGTTTCTGTGATTTTGCTGGTCCTGAGAACAAAGACTTCTTCATAGGGACTCACTGCTTATTAACCTTTTAACTTACCTTCCTTCTCTTTGTCTGATAATTCTGTATTGATTTAGGTGTTAGAGAATGGAGGTAGTTGAAGTCTACTATGTAATTTTTATTTTCCCATATGTTGTCCTCCACATATATCTGTGCCCTTTCTGCATTTCCTAAGAAGATGGACTTTAAAATTTCTCAGGGAAGAAAACAGAACATGCTTTGTTTTCTTCTGTTCTGTTGTAAGATTTTTGTGACAGGACCATTGAATGTGTCACTGGCTGGAGGTTCAATGAGTTAAAGAAGACAAGGGTGTACAAAACACAGTATTAACAGAGCATCATATTATTATACCATGTCTTAGAAAGCTGTGAGCATTTTATGCTAGCTATATATTTTATGGTCACTCTTTTGTCTATAGTAATCCCCAGAAGTTAAAGTCTCTGATTTACTACTTTCTTGGTTCATGGGGTTTTTATGTCCTTCTTTGCAACACTAGTAACTTCTCTCAA
The DNA here is from genome assembly GCA_004024945.1 of Uropsilus gracilis. Taxonomy (NCBI): domain Eukaryota; kingdom Metazoa; phylum Chordata; class Mammalia; order Eulipotyphla; family Talpidae; genus Uropsilus; species Uropsilus gracilis. The sequence goes on along the minus strand of PVHY01005853.1, from coordinate 44,791 downwards.
GAGTTCTTGGAGGGAAAATATTCTACAGGTAGACAACACTTTTTACAGATCTGAAGTACTTTTTGCGCTATATCCATATGCCTGATCATCACTGGCTTCTGTTCCAACAAAGATGTTACTCATGTGATTCTAGGTCTTGCAACAGATAGTCTTCATTTTTTGATGTTGAGTTCCTCTGACCACAAAAGTTTTTGGTAAGTCTTTTCAAATGCCTTCTCCATAGTAGGTATGTTGGTCCCCTGATAAATTCTTCTTTTGTTCTATATCATTTTCTATTTTAGATTTCCCAAGGGACAATCTGAGGGGTTGGTAAAACCTGATTTCAAACTTTCCCTCCAAGCATACTGAGATCATACTGCACTATCTTACAAAGTCTATCAGCATTGTTTTCTACTTGGATATTTTTCAATAATGTCCATTGTCCCAAACAAATCACAATCTATTACTAGAAACCCACGTTTACCCTAGGGAATTCCAAGGCATTTAAGTAGGTAGTTGATTAAATTATAATGGCTAGACTATGGATCTACCCAGAAGTAGGGAGAGGGCCCCATGACTAAATGAAGTTTAGCCTCCAATATATCTAATAGGGCTTTATATCTGTCAGAGACTCAAATATTCTACTTGCTATCTTTTTCTTAGAGATGGCATCTTTACTTAACATTTTTTACTTATTGTATTTAGTTTGATACAATATTGTAGTTATGACTAGTATCATCTGATTAATCTGTGAGTTTTAGATAAGACTCCATTTTGCTTTCATGGATGAAAGACTACAGAATGATGTTACTTCCCATTTGTATGAAATAAAGTTAACTAAAATTTTATGCATTTATGTATATATCTAATATATAAAAATATATTTGTTTTATATGTTTATCAATATATCTAATATGCAGATTAGATTTAAAATACATGTATTTACGTGTATTAAAATACATGAGAAGACATTTACATGTTCATTATATATAAATGAACCATTTAATTTATATAATTCATATATCAGAGCACTAATATATGAATTACATAAATATATAAATGAACCATGCTCACTTTGCATCATTTTATGGTAACTGAGGTACTGTGTAAATTTAGGATAGATTTTTGATATACATAATTTTACCATCAACATAATTCTGCACAAATGAGGACTGCCTTGTATTAAATAAGAGAAATTAAGCCAAATTTGTTTGGTATATAATGAAATGTGACAAAGCATTAGACACAAGGCACAATAGTCCTCACATAAAAATAGTTTGTGTACAAGAGAAATAAGACATTCAAATTCAGTGTTCCATAATGGAGTATTGTCTTCTGTTTTGATCTGGCTCATACATATTTTTATCATTAGTTTCACAGATAATCCCTTTTCAGCTTAATCACATAATGAATCTAATTGTTTGTTATTTACTTATTTATGCATTAATTTCCTATGAAATTGACACCCACATGAGGAATATCAATAGTATACAATCTTATACTTAACTAAATTGTCCTTCTATCACTCTTTCACTGCACACGGTTGTCTCCACATAGTATATTTTGTGTCATTCCTTTGAATTGTTATTTTTTTGGTAAATATAATGCACATTAAAGCATTGCTATATTACAAGAAATGTTTACCATATATAGCTTTTTAACTTAGTATTATAGTTTTATCACTGTATTATTAATACTGTATCATACCAAGGTACAACTACTTTCATTGGTATATAATTTCTAACATATGGGAAAAGAACAGTTTATTTAATATTTCTCCAGTCAGACAGTGAGCATTGAATTGTTGTCATTTTTTTATCTTTGCAATTATGATCAGGATTTCAGGAACCTGTGAATATTCTTAAATACTTTTCTGTGGATATGTGTGTGTGTGTGTGTAATTTAAGGTTTTATCATAAAGATAAATTTATCTATTGGCTATCACACTAAAATCTATTTTCAGGTTTTTTTGTTACCCATATGAAACTGATTTTCCAGACCATTTTACATACACACCCCACAGAGATAGATACATAAATCAATGAAACAAAGATCCCAATACACCCATGATATGTGGTCAAATTATTTATTTTACAGAAGTCAACATCAGTTGATATATATAAAGAATAGTTTCTTTGATAAACTGTTTTGGGAAAATTGAAATTTCACATGCAAAAATGGTAAAAATGGATGTCTATTATACACTACACACAAGCCTCATCTTTAAGTGAATGAAAGGCATAAGTATAAAGCCTGAAGCTATAAACTAATATAAGAGAACATGGGATGAATTCCTTGATGGTGGTTTCATCAATGATATTTTAAAATTTGATACCCAAAATAATGGCAACAGATATACAAATAAACCAATGGAACTGTATCAATCTATAAACATAAAAAGCTTCTGCACAGCAAAGGAAAACATTGATAAAATGAAAATTGACTTATAGAATGGAAGATACCTATATATATTTCTAGATATCTATCTATACCTATATGTCTGTATATAGATACACATCTATATATCTCTATATAGATAGATCTATATCTTCCATTCCATATATATCTATATCTATCTATATAGATAGATATGTCTGATAAGGGTTGACTATTCAAAATATATGCACAACTCAATAGCATAAAATAAACTGTAATTTAAGAATAGGCAGAGGGAATGAATAGCAAGTTTTACAGAGATCAAAGTTTGTCAAAATATCCATGAAAAAGTACCCACTATCACTAATTACTAGCAAAATGCAAATGAAAGCCTCATTGAACTGCACTTCGCCCATTAGAATGGCTTTCCTCAAAAAGACAAGTCGGGACAAATGTTGGTGAGGATGAACATTGTCCATGTTAAAAGTAGGGAGAAATAGCAGGGGACAATGTAAAGAAGGGGTATATAAAACTCATTATAATACTGCCTCTGCTATAGTAAAGCTAACACTGGTTTAAAAAACGTCTACTAGCCAGGCACGGTGGCTCGTGCCTGTAAACTTCAGCCTATGAAGCGGCAGGGGCTAGGGATCGCGGTTCGAGTCCCACCTGGGGCCCTTAGCGAGACCTAGTTCCAAAAAAAAAAAAAAAAAAAAGCTGGATATGGTGCCTGTAATCCCAGTTACCTGGGAAGCAGAGGCTGGGGATTGCTTGTCTGTGATACCCTGGCAACGAGAGCCTGCAGTCCCACGGGCAAAAAATAGCGAGACCTAGACTCAAAAAAAAAAAAAAGTCTACTTGAAGAAAAAATAAATATTTCCTTACCACCTCAAACAAAATATTTGTAACTATCAATAAAGACTCTCAACTATTTTTAGACAGATAAGGTCTATACTTTTTCTTATCTTAAAAATGTATGAGCAAAGGAGGACACATAGAGGAAATGAAAACACAAAGTGTAGAAATTCAATTCAATGTAGATAGCAAAATTATTTACATGTGAAATTTGAAGGGGGTCAGAGCATTATATTAATTCAATTTATTCCTTCATTCAATTCCTATTTCAATTTGTAAAAGAAATATCTGTCTTGATTTTATTAGAGAGAGTTAGAGATTTGCTCTTCAGCAAAGACAGGCTATCGCTGATGAGAGTTGCATGCGTGGCGCTACTAACCCGATGGACCAGGAAAATGGGACGTTTTTCAGTAGGTTCAGCATCTGAGCCTGGAAGCGTGCCAGATGGAGCAGGAAGTGAAAGTCAATCTGATAACGAGAATTCAATCAGAAAATGACATTACTGTAATAATTCAGATTAGAAGCAAGAATTTATAAGTAAAAGGCAAGTGATGATATTTTACTAGAATATGACCTAGTGTGTAGGTATACTTTGGAGAACTGCTTCATGGAGACAAAGGGGAAGAAGAGAAGGGGCTTTGTATCCCAGAGACAACTTGTCTAGTGATTGTCAAGCATTACCCCACTTGTCGAAGTAAGTGAACACTGATTGAACTTGGGGGATTACAAGGAGTCACCAAATGTGAGAAACATTTTGGAGGTTTTCTTTTTTACTTAAATGATTCATAATATTCTTAAGTAATTCCTGTGATGTAGTTGTGATTACTTTAGTGTAAGAAAACTGAGTAGAGTAGAAATTTTGGAAAGTTATGTCCAACTTTTCTTGTATTCATATACTCCTTCAGACAATGGTTATTGACTATGATGACCTTAATTTGAGAATAATATAAACTAGAAATTCCTGCGTTACATTAGATTCCAGAAGGGCTGGAAACACAGAGTTTCCATAATCATTAGCTCCTACTCTTACTCAGTTGAGACTGTTTCTCATGAATAGAATAGTAAAATGGACCATAAAAAGTAACTTGTTAGTTTTCTGGGATGATTTCTGAGTCGGACAGTCAAAATTCTAACATTTTCATAAAAAATTAAGATTCTTTGACTCAAACTTCTTTGAGAAGCAATTTTAGTAGTATCTTCTATGGACGACTCAAGTCAATATTTCATAGTTGAAAAAAACTTAAGAGAACTGATCAAAAGACTTGAGTTTCATTCCCAGAATTGCTTACTACCCTGAACTAATAATGATGCTTTTGAGACTCAATTTCTCATTGGCAAAAGACAGTGATTTCTCCTGCATTAGCTAGTCGTAGGGAACTTGTAGAGGTGAGATGAAATAGTGAGTATACAAATGCTTTTTCAATTCTCATTCCACTGCCAAACATTGTACTAAATTCTCTTTTTCAAGAGAATTATTTTAAAGCAATATCATAAAATTGCTTTCTGGAATCTTTGTATTCTTAAATTGCCTTATGATAAATTAGACATCACAGGCTTGTTTTTCCTCAGGAGAATAATTTTGATTCCTTACACTATCCAATTGCTCTCTTATGTCATTTGCACTTTGAATTTGTGCTGTTGGTCATGAAGATATGATGTCAAGCTGCACAAAGAACTAACTTTCCATGATTCTTAACTTTTTTGCAAAAATGGTAATCTACAATAAGTCAAAAATGCAAGGATTCTAAAAATCACTTTGTATTTTAGTTTGACTTTTAATGATATGACTAGTTAAAGCTATCACTTCTGTGCTGGGAATTCTTAGAAACATTAAAGGTAAATCATAAAACAAATACATTGTCACTATTTCCATGGTTTTCTTTCTTAGTTCTTTATCCCTACTTTTGAAACAACAAATGTCATGATCTATTTGATACAAATAATCTCAACAAAGCAGCTGACTCTTCTAGATATTAGTTTCTCCCTCTCAACCAAGAGGTAATAACTGCTTTTTGAAAGATTATGGTTTTGAACTAATTTTATTAAAATAAATATTGCATTACACAAAAAATCATATAAGTAGCAGTGTACATAGGTAACAATAGTTACTACTTTTCTGCTTAAAGTTCAGAATTTTTTGACTAGTTCATGGTTAATTCACATACAAAAACACATTTATCATCAGGAATATTTGCTATACATTGGGGAAGAGAAGTTATACAGCTATTCTCTGAAGAATGTAAAAGTTAGCATTATTTTCAGTAGCTTTCAGTTCCAAGGATAATTAAGTCATCGTTTTATACAAAGACAGAGCTACTACTCAATAGGATGACTTCTAAAGAGGAAAAGTTAATATTGCATCTATATGAAAACTTTTAATACCATTTATTATTGATGCTTTTAAAATAGTTTCCCCTTTAATAATTTTCAATAAAAAGAAAATCTCATTATTTTTATATAAAGAATTTACTGATGTATGACAGGAATGTGTTTATTTAATTAGACTGTATAATTATTTGATCTTTTATTTTCTATCCTTTTTGACCTCAAAGTTGATATTATCCTAGGGTTTCTTAAAAGAACAGTTCTCCTTTCATTATATTAATTCTGGAGTACTGATTTCTAGCTTGTTCTGCCTTTTTGAAGCACTAAGATTATAGCCTTACTGAATACAGTTCTATTGCAACATCTATTTCTAGGAAAAATGAGCTTTCTTATCCTAGGAGAAGAAAGGTGTGCTATGGTATATGTCTTCTATGAGTGTAAGTTCTGCAAATGTAATGTTGTTCTCTGTCATTCCTTTGTTATCTAGTGCTTTGCAACAAAACATTCCAAAACTTAACATGGCAAACATTTATTAGCTCAGCTGAGTTAGGAATTGGGAGCAGCATAGGCAGGGAGTTCTGATTTATAGTGATGGTAGAAAGAATTCTAATATGGGACCCATGATTCCTACTCCTTGGTATCCACACCTTTCTGCCCTGGCAATCTATCTAGGCAAGAGAATGTGGCACAGGTGAAGGGAATTTGCAGATTAATTAAAGATCCTCTCCTGATTTTTATTCCATCCGATGGAGGTTATGTGGGATAATGGCCCTGAATAACCAAGGGTCTTTGAAAGACCCTCTTTTGAGAGGGTTGAGAGGTCAGAGAGGCTCTTCTGCTGGCCCTGTAGAGGAAGCCACTCTGAGCTCTACAGGTTTGAGGAAGTGAATTCAGTCAACCAGGAACAGGAAAGAGCAGCCTTTGCTCAAGATAGAAATTCAGTTTGGCCTTGATTTAATATTGTTACATGCTCAGAAGATGACCCACCTAAGCTTGACCTGGTTCCTGTTTGTACAAACTCATTTGTTGTTTTAAGTCACTGAGCATGTGGTATTTTGTTGCAGAACAAAAGACAACAGTGGCTCTTTCCTGAAACTGTAGTTAAGATAATAGCTGCAACTGAAGACAGCTGAAGTCTTGTCTGGGGGTGATGGATTCTCTTCCGAAGTGATCCACTCACAGGACTGTTGGGTCAAAGACCTTATTCCTTGTCCTGGGACACTTTCCACTGGATGCTTTGTTGTCTTCAGGATGTGAAGAAAACTTCTACCTTCGCAGCACTCAGCACTGCCTCCACTCTTCCAGAGAGAGTGACCAGAGACAAAGAGAAAGAGACACACAGTAAAGGTAGAGACAGAAAGAGCAGACAGAGAGACCAAAGGCAGAGACAGACAAGTCAAACAGAATAGAGACAGGAGAGGGATGATATACAAGATTGAAGTTAAAATCTTTTTATAACCTAGTCTTGGAAGTGATCCTCATCCTTGTACAATTCCTTTGCTGGAAGAAGCTCACTAACCTATCCCATACCGAAAGAGGGGGAGCTAAGTTCCAATTCTCAAAGGAAGGGGAACCAAAGAATTTCTGGACATACTTTTAAAACCACCGAACTCATTTAACATTTCAGTTCCTTGGATTTCATGTAGGGCTTAGAGAAAGGCATTTAGCAGTATATTTTGATTAACAAAATTAGTTGAACTGTGGTCCAGCAAAAAAAAATTTGTATTATTTAGTGACTTTGCTCTAAAAGTCATATGCTAATAATAAGTTATGTTTTGCAGTATATTGATGTGGCAGGGTGACTTTTTCTTTTTTCGTATATTTTCTTCAGATTATCTTGACCAAATAGGTTCTAATAAAGTAATGTTCCCATTTCAAGTGACTCACTTGGCAAAGAAGACAGGTTCACCTGCCAACGAGCTTGGGGAGGGGTAGGGTTTCCATGGGTGGGTAGAGTTAGAAATGAGAGTGATTTCATAATTTTTCAAGTAATAAGAATCAAACTTCCACATTAAAAAACCAAAGCTGCTTTCACATAAATTAGTGAGTAGGCTTTACTAGGTTAATCAGTTTACTCAGAAGGGAGTTTTATCAGGATTAAGATATGAACATGTATTTGATAAATTTAAAGCATACTTATATATGCTTTATATAAATGTGAGACACATTCTGGTTTAATTTCTCTAAATCATGTTTTCACATTAGAAAATTAAATATTTTCTGTCCCTCAGAGTTCAAGGTAAGTGACATTATGAAAAGTAATGCATTATTTTCTTAGACTAGAACTCTATGTCTGTGGACTATAAAATCGTCTGGTTTTGCAGTTAGAGGTGAGAATTCAGTAACTCCTATTCATCTTTTGGTACCAGTTTGCTCTGCCTACAGGATTCATTCTTTCAGGAAACATTTAGGAAGTACCTACTCTTATTGAGGCATTACTGAATACACTATGATGTATATCTTTTCTGCCTTGTAGAACTGTGTACATGGTGCATTATGAATGCAAGAAAGCACATCTTTATCAAACTATCTGAGTCAGGGAAAGACTGACCATAGAAATGACATTTGACATGAATCTCAGGAGCAGAGATTAAAATTTATAAACAAATCAATGTGGGAAAAACATTCAGTCAAAGGAAGATAATGGGTGAAGCTGAAGAGGAAAGTAACTCAAATAAAAATTCTCAGTGGAAAATAGTAATAGATGTGACTAGAAAGCCTGTTAAATATCAGTTTGCAGGAAACGTCCAGATATAACAAAGAAATAAATTTATTATTTTGATAATGCTTGTTTTGAATGTAAAAAAAGACAATATTTTCAATTTTTTAAAGAGCCTGGAGTTATTGTGCTATTTTATGAAAAAGGGCTAGTTCGTAGCTTGATGACATATGTTAATAAAGAGTGAGATAAAAGGGAAACTGGCTATATACTAAATTGAATGAGCTGTTGGTATCCATTTTAGACAAGTGAGCTTTACTATGTGGTGGACAATTTCTTTTTTAGATATTGTGATACATTCACTTTTATGGTTAACCTCAAATGCTTGCTTGATGGTCACACCTGTCTGTCCTTACATCTGTCTATTACTCAGGTTTCATTCATTTATTTACTTACCAATTATTTATCCAGTATCTTCAAAATATTGGGCTCTGTTCTTTAATCTGTGGGTATCACAGTAAGCTACTATGCTAACCTACTATGCTAACCTTCATGTGGTTTAAAATCTCATGCAAGAAGGAGACAAAACCAAATCCACCACAGATACTGACATTTGCCAGAGTAGTGTGTTGACGAGGAGGCCATGAAATGGTTGAAGAACTATTATTTTGCATAAGGAATTTTATGTAATGGGAGAACCCATTGTGAAGGGGCCACCTGATTAGATTCCTGAGTTCTGATCAAGCATTAGGAACGGCAGAGTCAAAGACCCTGATGAAAACAAATCATCAGGTGGCAGTGGTGGCTGATTACGAGGAAGAGTAATATAAAATGAAGGGAGATGATTGCTAGATATACAAGGACTTTATAGACATTGCCATGAGTTTCTTTTTATATTCAGAACAAGAGCAAAAACCACAGGCTTTGGAGCAGAAAAATAACATGATGCATTATTTTCAAGGAATCATCTATATACTCTGTTGAAAATAAAAGAAAGACCAGAGCTTGCACTGGTAGTTATAAAGCAGACAACTTATTATGTTTAACTTGGATTAAGGTAGCAGTCATGGAAATGAGTTTTGTTTGCATTCAGGAAATGTTTTATGATAGGAGAGTAGTTCAGGCTGGAAATAAAGATTTGGAAGTTGTCAATGTGTATATAATTGAAGTCACAAATCTGATTTGAAACACCTGGGGAGTCAAAGCAGCTCGAGGTCAGGACTGAACTATTTGTGCTCAGTCTTCGCCAGAGTCAGTGCTTCTGGCAGAATCTCAAGGTAAGTTTCCATTCATATTGACCTTTAGAGCTCCAGGAGTAACTTGAACAGAAACAACAAAGATGTTTTAATGAAAATCATTAAATCAGGAATATTAGAGATCTTCGACCCTTTCAGTTACAGTATGCTAGACACTAGACTGTTAGCTTGGAATCACACCATGTTCTCACAGAACGATATTTTCCAGGATCTCCTCTGAATATTTTAGGTAGCAGGAAGTAAAAATTATGAGTCTGGAGGAATATCAAGTAGACGCTTAGACAACTGGCTTAAGGTTTCCTGTATGTTCAGGGAAGCTCCTCGAATCATTACTTCTATGCTGTAGGCACTGCTCAAACTCATCTAACTTCAAGTTCAAATATGTAGGCCATGAAGCATGTTGATTAAAGATCTCAAAACTAACTCATAATATGATTTTATACTTTTTAATCAGCAAAACATTGGTGAAGCAAGACTATCAAACAAATTATCAAAATACATGTACATATTTTAACTTAGAGTCATGAGAGAAAAAGGACTGGTAGTAAATATACCAACATTTTTCATGTTTTGAGTTTTTTTTCAGTTATTACCTTTGTCATCAGAAGCCAGTCTATTTTATTTTAAAGTAAATATTTTTAAAATATCAAAAAAATTTGTAGACCTACATTACTGGACAAAATAATGGACAAAATTTTTGAAAATGAATTTTATTGTATTAATATAGGGTATTTCCATTTCTACTCCATGCTAAAAATATTTAAAAAAAAATATATATATAGCTAATTTGTATTCTGTGCTTGAAGCAAGGATTTGCTAAGCAAAGCTTAAATTCATCAAAGCTTACCCACATCACTTGTGAAAAATTAATAAAATTGGAAGTGTAAGACTTAATGCCAAGTAAAATATAATGATTACGATAAAAAAAGTTAAATGAAGGCTGAAGAATGTTTTCCTCACCTCTCCCACCCATCTTATCATAGTGTCAAATTCTTGGAAGTGGAAAACACTGAAGCAAGACCCACTATGAACGGAACATTTTATTATTTTTGTAGAAATTAAATTATCATTCATCACAACTACTCAAAATTAACATCCTACTGAGGACTTTATTAAAACAAATGTACTTTTAGGTGTATTTTGATGTAGTAGTTATTAAAAATTGATGAAATGCAATCTTCTATCATCATCTTCCTTAAAATAAGTAACCGGGGCAGATATAAAATTTGGTCTATCGGCTATATGTTGATCATTGCCTATATCGTAACTCTAAAATTAACTTTCTCAATCCAAATACCCCAAAACAGAAGAATGGTATAGAGGGTTGTGGTATATGCACATAATGGAATATTATTCATCAATCAAAAAAAATCAAACTTATGTCATTTCCAGCAACAAAGAATCATGCTGGCAGCAATAAACCAGAAGGAAAAGAGAAATATTGGATGGTCTCACTTATAAGAGGGATATAGGGGAAACAAGCAGAGAAGAAAAATTTAAAATTAACTTTCAGCAAAATTGAAACACAGCATGAGAGGAGGAGGGAAGAGTCAGGGGTGGAAGGGGCACAAAAGATTAAGATGATGTTTCACAGGGGTAGATAACAAAGTTAAATAAAAAAGAAATTGTACCCACAAAATATAGAAAAATAAATTAAGAGGAAAAAATAAAATTAACTTTCTGCCTTGGAAGAGCAGCTCAATGCTCTGTGGATACATGTCTGAAATACTTGCATATAGTATTTGGGGCTAATTTAAGAAGAGTTGTACTTGTTTCCATCACAACCATGAAGCAATTTTTATCACACTCTCAATGAGACACTTATGCTAAGAGATTTAGATTCAAGGCGAATCTCCACTTACCTTGAAATACCTTGACCAGTGGGATCTCTCTAGATCTCAGTTCCTTACTTACAAACTGGCATTGAAAAATACTTCTCTGCAGAATCACTGAGATGGTTAGACATTATATATACAAAGAATGCAACTAAGTCCAGGATATTTATGTGTTCAGTATATCATTGATGTAACTCTTCTATTATTTCAACAGACTGTAGAAGGCAGACACAATGCTGTATGATAATAGTGCTTTCTGAGAAGGTTAGCATGTTGACTAACATTTGGAATTACCAAGAGAAAGGGTATGAAACAAGACAAGTAGATGAATGAACATACAATGACCTAACTAATACTCATTTACATAAAATACTTGTTAGTCGTCAAGGACATTCTAATCTATAAACTAAAGAAGTCAGTTGTGCGTGAACCATACCCACATTTTCTTGTGTGCAAAGTCTTTGTTCTGAACTGCTTAGTTACTATTTCCACTGGTATGTGTTGTGCAGCTTCAAACTTAGCATATTCAAAGTTCTTCCCCTTAATTTTTGTTTTCTGTTCCTGCATTCTCTGTCCTGGTATGTGATGATGGTATCCACTCAAATGTTTTTGCCAGAAACAAGGAAGTAGCAGGTCAGTCTTACTCCTTGGCTGAAAGGATAGTCATTACTTCTAGAACCACCTACTAAATACTTGTGACATCTATCTACTTCTTTCCTATTCCTTTATTACTGTTGTATTTATTTCACTAACATCTTTTGCTGGAACTGATACCACAATAATATCTTGATGAATAGTTTTGATGCTTCTTGTCATACTCCAAAGCACTTAAAAAAAAGAGAAAAGGACTCATTAGAATGTTTTTCTTTCTAATCCCAATGTCATATGATCTTGTCCTTTCTATGATTTTCAATGCTTCTGTGCTAAAAAGCACAAATTAATGATACAGCATCAATGAATGTGTATTTCAGACCTACATCTCCAGCTTCCCTACTCCTCCTAAACTTCATTAATCTTCAGGACACTTACATATGCTCTTTCTTAGGCCTGAAATTTTCTTCCCACTGTTGCCTCACTAATTCACTTCTCTTTCAGAAGTCAGCACATATGTCACATACTCACTATTAAACTAATTAAACAAGGAAGTCAGTACGCCAAGGTGGCTCTAATATCTTGGCACCCAATAAACAAAGCAAAATCTGAGGCAGAGAGAATTCTTTTAAGCATTACAACTTGAAGGAATCAAAACCGAAGAACCACCAGTCATAGCACACAGCTAGGCTTTACTAAGTAAGGTAACCATTTAAGATAGAGTCAACTGAATCTAGTATTTCCTTTGTTTCTATATCTCTTCTATACAAACCTTCTATACAAACTATACAAACACTGGAATCAATGGTTATCAAATAAACTTGAAAATGTTATTGTACCTCAGTTTACCTTTTAACATTTCGGAAGCCTTCTCTGACCCCACAGAAAGGAATAAGTGTCCCTATTGTATGCTATCGTAGGACTGCATTACTTTTATAACTTTCATCATCTTTTTTGTAATTCTCACTTAATTGTGTATTTGAATTATCCACCAAACTAGTCTACTAGTAGTATAGTAGATTTTGTGGTAGTATTTACATCTATATCCTTGGGCTCCATTGCCTGTTGATAGTAAGCTCTTGATGAATGCAAAAATAGAAACATTGAAGGATGTTTTATGTATGTTTTATCTCAGAACAAGATGAGCCTAAGGGATTATTCTAACCATCCAGGTAAGCCCTTAATTTTGCTTTGATTGTATGTTTAAAATAGAGGGTTTCACCCCTTGCACTCATTGTTCAACATGGAATTAGAATAAGTTATACTATTTTAGAAATATAGGACCTTTGGCTTGTCACTGCATGTGAAAATTAAAAGAGGGCTCAATTGCATATAATCAATAGTACTAGAGTGGTATTTTAAACAATGTAGTATTTTAAACAATGTAGATGCTGTGTTTTTCCTTCAAAGCAAAGTCAATCTCTTGATAGCTCAAGTTTTTTAGGTCTGTTGTTTTGTTTTGTTTTGATTTGTCCCTCACACTTTGCCCAAGATGATTGTTGAGGTTCTGGTCAATAATTAGTAATTCTGGGAGGCAGAAGAGAAAGTTGCCAAAGATGAAAGGGTATTGTATGAGTCCATTTGCTATTTAAGGTGCTTTTCCCAGAAAGCCTTCCCAATAAATTCACTTATATCTCATTGTCCAGAAATGTCATTACATGGGTCCCCATATCAGTATATGAGTCTGAGAAATGCTTTTTAGGTGGGAACTTTGCCAGTATCAACACAATCAGCATTCCGCAGCATAAGAAGAAAGGTATAGTTACTGGAGATGCTATTAGCAGACTCTGTCTAACTTGAAAACACTGTTTTGGTTTCTCTATCTGGAATCAAAAGATAAAAATAGAGACTTTTTTAAGGTGTTTGTAAGCATTCACCAAGACAAGTATGCTAGAGATGCATCTTTTGTCTCATGTTGGATGCAAAATAACAACTTCATTATTCAAATAAATTAAAATATAAGGTGACAGCTGCTCAACTTGCTTGTGGGTTTGCATAAAACTCAAGCTCACGGGCATGGGTTATCTGAAATTGACACAATTCTGACACCAAGATGGAACCTGAATGTTTTATCCTAGAAATCATCCTGACTTTTGTGTTCTGAAGGAAGAAGCATGGATAGAAATTCCTCTAGGATGGGCAGCTATCTTGGAGGTTTCTGAAATTATAAGGAAACGAGTATGTGAAATCACAAAGGAGTTCATTTAATTTAAATTTGATTATCATGCATTTATTGAATAGAACTATATATATAAATACCCCTGATATGTCAAGTGATTTTCAGACACAGTTGAAGGCATTTTTCCTTGCCCACAAAGAGCTAAAAACTTTCTATAACTAGAATTAATCTGAAAACATTGGTTTGTTTCCACATTTTTGTATCTGGGCACGAAGGCACATGTGTAGTACATTCTATGACAGTGCTGAGAACAGGATATGCTTCCCTCTTAGGACAGTGAGACTCTACTCTTCAGGGGAAAAAAGATGAGATTTTACTTTTTCTCTCTCTTTTGATTATTGCAAGGACCTACAGATCTTGAAAACATCATTTTCTGAGTCAAAAATTTCATGAAGCAGAGAAATCAGTTACTATTTGTCCTTGGTTCTTCAAGGTAAAATATGTCTCTGGTCTGTGTTTACAGAGTTTTAATTAAAATATGCCATGACTTTAATCTCATGCCAAGGTTTTGTGGAGATTTACTTTTCTCATAAAATTGGGATTACACTTTATTTCTCTCTTTTCTGTCAGTCACATAGTACAATACAATGTAGCTTTTTTTGATGTATATTTTTTGTCTTAATTTTTTCAAAATATTTTTTGTAAGTTTCAGGTTTATATACCTGAAAGTTAAGGAAGGCTATAAAGCAATGTTGCCTCATTAAAAAGATACTTATATTTTTAAAATCTTTTTCCTCTGTTTCCTAGGGGATAATATTTTTGATTTTTTTTGGGGGGGGGAGGGGGAGGAAGTCACAAAATTATTTACATTGTTTTTCAAATGGAGTCCACATCATCAGTTAAAAAAATATAGTCACTGCCTTAATAACTTTTTGAAATTTTTTTGATGGGCTTTTAAATAAACATTTGGTAGAATTTTTTGCTAACAGATTTTAAATAGTTGCCATCAGAAGATTTACTATTTCTGATTGTCTTCTTCTTCCATGTTATAATCCCTTTAAAATTACTGGATATGCCATTAAATTAAAATTGCTCTGGTTTTCAAGTTTGTCCTCAATTAAATACACGAGGGCATAGTCTCTGTCTAGTGCTGTCTTCATGGAACCATCCTGGCTGAGCAGAAGTCAAAGCTTTTGATGAAGAAATGATAGAACAGTATTGCTATGAAGTCTTTTATGAAGGGATCTGTTTTACCTACCCAATACCATATGATTGCTGACAGGATAGGCAAACTAGGGAAACAACATGACCAAGTATCAGTATTGAAAATACTAGTTAGAATTGGAAGTACAGACCCCCAATCCACACACTTCTTTTATCATTCAGCAGTGTGCCTGACAGTGTGTGAAACTGTCCCTTTGGGTACCTTGAAAGGTCCCCACTCTTGGATATTGTGTTGGTTTTTTTTTTTAATGAAATAAATATCTCAGTGTACAATGAGTAAATTAGGATGTTGGCATTAGAAAAAGAGATACAGCTTGATCAAATGTTAAGGTTAATTTAAGACAAGCAAACAAAATACATGAAAACTTACAGATGAATTTGTTTGGGATTTGTGAAAAAGGAATGATAAAGGCTGAGTTAGAGCATTGTTCTTAAGAAGCGTGGCATGGAATTCTTTTGGGGGTGGGAATATATCTGTGTATTTTTGTGTGCTGGGGAGAAAGTGAAGTCTTCTCAATTCTATATGTTTTTGAAGTTAAACTGAATTAGGTGAAGTAATAATGATGGTTACCACATATTCTTTAAGTCAAAAGCAGTCAGCAACAATGGAAACAACTTTAATACAACATCCCCAAGTTCCCCATTCCTGTCTCTATCCATCTCCCTATCTATCTCTGTGTCTCTCTGTCTTTCTCTTGCACACACACATCCACTTTTTTATTCCCCAAACACCTTTTATTCCCCAAACTCTCAGTGCTAGGGTTAACAGGGGCTGAGGTAGAGCAATAACAACAAAACAAAGTCTTCACTTCCATAGAGTTTATGTCAAATAGGGGACATGAAGTAAATAATTATAGACAATTGTTTCATTGCATTCATAAGAGAAGTCATGCAGGAAAAATATAGAGGACTTTGAAATTACATGAAGAAGCTTCATTTAATCAGCCATGGAGATAGCAGATTTAAACCTTTAGAAACATATTTTTCTTATGATTTGAGTGTTTGTGTGTTGGGGAAGGAGTGAATAGGTGGGTGGAGATGGAAGAACTAGCAGTCAAGTGACCCAGAGCCAAGGGAGGAAACAATTCTATTCACAATATGCATCCTTAGCAAAGCCAAAGTACAGTGACATCAGCGTCTACACATTTTCCAGGATTTCTAAAAATATAATCAACTTATTAACAGAGAAACACTACAACATGCAGATTTTTTAACTGAAGATGGGACAAATTGTGTGCTTGACTGTGAGAATGGGCAGTGCTATTTCATTTAGATGATAACCCCCCCATATTTTCCAGTCTTCATATTCTTGAAAAAAATACTAAACACAAGAAAGACCACATCTTCTGTTTCAGTTCCAACCACTTATTTCCTGCTTGCCTTCATCATTATTATTAATCAAAATGTTTGCAACTGTGAACTGTCCTAGTTTTATTTTTAGTTATTTCTGCTAAATCCATGTATACAGAGAACATACAGTTCTTCTTGATGATCATCCCCCCTTCAATTACAACAATAATTTCCCTAGAATGATGGTGCTATTGATTTTCCAACTACAATCTGTGTGCCAGAAACGCTTAATACTATCTTGTCATTCACAGTCTCTTTAATGGTAACAAGGGATTTATAGTCTGTCAAAGTTAATGACCAGAAGAACCAATAAAATATGACAGGAAAGACTTCCCACTCTTTAGGAATGAAATGATTCCATCTGCACAAATGAGAGCATGTTGGAAAATCCCTGTGGTTGTGAAAAAGAAGAAAAACACAATTATATATTTCAACTCCAGAAAGAAAATGCAAATGATGCCCATGTGCAGAAGAGAATGGTATGGTTTAGGAATCATTATTCCCCAATCCTTGCTTCTCTAGCTTAGGATTTTACAAAAAAAGTGAATTTTTTTTGACTAACTAAGATTGCAAATCTATCCAACTAATATTGATTCAGAGGATAGTCTAAAATCCTTCCATTGGTGAACCCATTACTTCTTGCCCATACTCTACATCCCAAAAAGTTAGACTTTCTGGTGATGGGGCAAAGTGGTAAATACAGATCTGGCAGAAAACAATGTGAATAAGATGTGTCATCCATTTTGTATTACTGCCTTTCCCTGATTACCCCCTTCCTTAATACACTGTTTGATACTGCCAGTACAACACATAATCCCCTGCAGAGCTCAAATCATATCATCTGTTTACATAGTAAGCAGATTCTCAAAGTGTCCATATGAATTTTCTAGGTGTAACTAGAAAATTCTATCCATTAAAAATGGTGATTTTGTGGTTGTGTCTGGACCAAAGTACCATTTAAAATTTTTTTTTCAGTGAATACTGCAAAACTTTATGAAAATGACCTGATACCACACTTTATGTAGCCCTGTATACACTGTAGTTAAGCAGCACATAGGTATTATTAGTTGTTTGGGCTCATACTCTGGTTCTGCCAAATATGAATTAGAGATGATTGTGGCCTACTACATAAAGTCCTTGTGAAGATAAAATAGAAAATCTAATAAAGACTTGTAATCAAAACACTACCTTACATTTATCAGTATTTCTTTGCTAGTATTGTTCTGGTTTTGCTGTTGTAACTTTTGTTATTATTAACCACATGCAATTACTTAAAAAGGAAAATTGGCTATAAGTGATCAGCGATCTCCAAGTTACCTACCATCTTAGTCAAGCACCATTGATGGGATGTTGGAATCAGAAGGAGGGAAATCATCAAAAGTGCTGTTGTCTGTCTTAATCCTTCATAGAAACCACAGTTTCTCATCTCTGTGAAGTACAAGCACACTGTTAGGATTCAACTGTGTATAGGGGGGGGAATTCTAACCTAAGAAAAGTTGTGGACTGGACAAGTCCTCATACCTCAAGATACCGCAAGGTATCTGCCCAAAGCTAATCAATATTACATTTAGGGGAAAGTCACAATTTCCGTAAAATATGCTAGGTATTTCCTGTATATAACCCAATTATTTTGATGTTGTCTAGATTGGAAAGTTACTTTTGTGTCGTTTAACATAGGGTGAAATGTCAGCCAAGTCATTGCTAAGAAAAATTGTGACAGAAGCACATTTATCAAATTCATCATTCATGATCCACTTCCTCTTTCTGAGCCATTCCATGTCTGCTTTTCTTCTGAATGTTCTCATTTGCCTCTTTAAAAGGGTAAAACTTGGCTTGTGTCTTCATGTGTTATCCTCAGTGATCTTTCTGTATTTAAAATACCATAGATTAGACTGTCCAAAACTTAAAAAGAATGAAATTGACAATAATGACAAATTCAGACAATCATGGGAAAGCTGTTTTTGTGAACTTAATTTGTTGGCACCTCTCAACTGATGCTGAAGAGATGAACTCTACTGAGTACTAAGTTTTTGATTAGCACTGTCTATTTGCTGAGTTCAGTTTATTTACAGAATACAGGCAGTTAGTGGTTGAACCCGATCACTGAGTCATTGCAAGGACTGAAAGTTATATCCTCAGTGTAGCTTGGATGTTCGCCATATCCCTTCCTGACCAGCATTTGAACTTTAATATTGGCATGGAACCAGGTTCCATCAACTGGGGCAACTGACTTTTGGAGGTTCCCATTACAGTAACAGTTCTCTAGAAAAGGATGAACCTGATAAGCTGATACTGTATCTGTTTATATAAATTAAGTGTCTTTGTTTTATATAAATGTTCATGCTTTAATCCCGTTGTGTGATGTTTCTGTAGGTAAACATAAAACAAGGAAAATTAGGCATAAAAAAGTGATTGCTTTTGTTTTAGTTGTCTCACATTACACTATGATTCAGTTTATAATTGCTCATTTAAATCATATGAAATGCTGGTATCAGAACATTTTGATGTATAAAATATCCATTTAAAAATGTGGTGGGGGATAAATCCCTGGGATTACAATTATGTGAAATTTGTATATAAATAAAGTAGAAAATACATACATACATACATACATACATACATACATAAATACATAAATAAATAATGTGGCTCAATCTAAATTTGCACATGAGCTATCCTGAGAAAGAAGTGTCTTAGAAAGATGAGTTCATAATATAGTATTAAATTAGTGGGGAAAGTATAACATTGAATTTATAGCACACATCTGATAATTTTCTAAATTTAATTTTTTAAATTATAAGTGTGAATAAAAGATCCAAAAATACAAAAATTGATTCAATGCTATTAAACAATTATTCAAGTAGTACTATAGATTATTTTTATTTACTGCTCTTAATTTAGACTATAGGTAAGCACGATATTTGTTTTTTAGCATTTAATATTTTTGTGGTTATAATGTAACTTTTTTTAGAACTCTCATAGGGAAGAAGTGTAAGAGAATTCTCACCAATAAGATATATGTCATGACTTTTTACTATAATTAAAAAGAAAACTTTTTCAAAATATCTTACCTACTTTTTTTCTTACTGATAAGGATGAACATTTTTACATGTTTTTCTATCTTTTATATTCCTGTATGTTTTTCCCTCAATTTCTGGAACCTGAGTCCACTCCTTACTCCATCCAAAAATGACTTGTGTATGCAAAGATATACAGACCTTTGGTGAACTATCAGCCCTATTTTAGATATGTTAAAAATCAGAATTTTTCAAAAAAAATGCAAATTTAGACAGTCCATACTTTGACAGTAAGGCAATGAGACAAGAATGTCAAAGGGAAAAAAATAAGAAAGAAAACAGAAATTTCTGAAAGTGTGTCAAGATGGTAGTCACAGGGTTAAATCATAAGAGAAGTTGATCTAACCATGATCAGAAGAGAACTTTAGAGAACCAGTATATTGTAAGTCATGTACATGCACTTTCAAAACAGATCCATTCCTCTTTACCCTAGAGTTAAACTGGGCTGACAATTCCTTGGAATTCACAGAATATTTGGGGTGGGTGGGAAACCAAGGATATGCTTTTTCTTTTGTTTTTGTTTTCTCTCCATACTTTCCCAATTCTCAGGGATTTTGAAAATAAAGTGAAATTAAGTAGGTTTTTGTTTCCAACTCTTTAAAAACTGATTATTATGTGTATGGCTTTGGAGATGTCCCAAAACACACTTCTACAATAAATCTCATGACCAAATTCAGTGAAACAACTAGATTTGACCTAGAAATTTTAGTTTAAATTTGATGTAGTAACTGTGCTATTTTGTGGTTGACAAACCTAATATACTATGGAAGGGTGTCTCAGTAGGACCCAGATTTGTATCAAACAATTTTTTCCCCCAAATTGGTTATTTTCTTCTTTTGCTTTTCAAAAATAACTGAATCATTTTGTGCTGATGACTCGTAAAGAACAAAGAGCTTTCGCTTAAAGAAGCCCATTTTAAGTAGTTAGGAGAATCCAAGTAGACATTCTCAGATTTACTCTAAATTAAAGTAACATAATAAATTGATAAGGCACTGCTTTATTTTAATTGGTTATTCCTATTTACTTTCATACTTGTTTATCTAACTTCTAGAGATAATAAAGGTCAAAATTTCAAGTAGAGAATGCATATATATTTGACAATATATTATGAAAGAAAATAACTCAAATTCTTCAATTTTGTGGTTAATCAAATTTGGTTTCTAAATATGCTATTTAATTAAATTGTGCTTAAATGGATTTAAAGAACTTATCAATGAAGAGTTGGCAGCTACTCATAATTTTAGATTACAAGTATCTCCTAGAAGATGCTTACTCTCTTTTCTCTTTCTCTCCTTCCCTTCCTTGTTTTTAACCTTCTAAGTGAAAAAAAAGGACAATCTACTAAACTCAATTCATTTTTTCAACAAGAGCAAGGGTTTCATTTGTAGAAGATAATTCTAGCAAATAAAGATAATCTAAATGCCATCATTTCATTGATGTTCTTACTCTCTAATTAGCAAGACAATTGATCTTTAATTTCTTTTGTGAACCACCCTTAATGAAATCAATTTGACTTACATAAGATCTTTAACTCAGAAAAACTGTTGAATGAAGAGAATCTTGTGAAACTTGTCACTAGGCATCTATTTCTAGAGCATGCAAGTCAGAAATTTATTTTCTCATTTTGATAGAATAAAGAAAACCAACTAGTACAGGTCAGGAAATGAAAAAAAAATCATTAGTTTTTCTAGCTATGCTCTTTTTCCCCTTTATTTTATTTTTTTTATTATTATAAAGTTTATTCTGGTTGACAATTTAGGCCATAGACACGTACATGAAATTTCCATAAAAGGGATAAGTATGTGGGGGGTTAGGTGGGGTGGAGATGAGAGGGAGTGGTAAGGGAGGAAAGGAAGGGGGTGTGTGGTCCCCAGGGAATACAAAGATGTGAAACAGATATATAAAAAAATTAATAAATTAAGAAAAAAAAAAGGAATCAGTACAATTTCCATGCTGGGGAGAAGCAGCTCTCTTGCCTGCCTGGCACTATGTAGATGGCTCTCTTTGTCTTTCTCCATTCCCTAATAATCCTGTCCCTTTTTTTCCCTCTCTCTCTCTTTTTTTTAAAATTTAATTTAAATTTTTTAAAATTTGCATATATATGTATATTTATATTACATTAGCCCATTATTGTGTACCCTGGGGCTTTCCCACTTCACTAACATTTGTTAACCATCCTGATCTTTTGTGTTCTTCACCTCCCCCACTTTCTTCCCCCTCCTCCTCTCTCGCTCAATGGTTCAGTCCCATTGGTTGTTTTCATTCTTTCTTATTTGTTTGTTTTTCCCTATATCCATCATATAAGTGAGACCATCCTATACTTCTCTTTTTCTTTTTGACTTATTTCTGCTAATATGAGTCTTTCTAGTTTCATCCATGTTGCTGCGAATGACATGTTTGTCCTCCTTGATGGATGCATAGTATTCCATCTTGTATATATACCACATTTTTTTTAGCCAATCATCTGTTTGGGGGCATTTGGTTTGTTTCCAATTCTTGGCAATAATAAACAGAGCTGCAATGAATATGTGCGTACAAGTGTCCTTTGAATTAATGTTTTCATGTCCTCTGGGTAGATTCCTAGTAGTGGGATTGCTGGGTCAAATGATATGTCCACTTTCAATTGTTCGAGGGTCCTCCACAGAGTCTTCCATAGTGGCTGGATCAGTTTACACTCCCACCAGCAGTGTAAGAGTGTTCCTTTTTCTCCACATCCATGCCAACATTTGTTGTTGTCTGTTTTATTTATGTGGGCCATTCTTACTGGTGTAAGATGGTATCTCAGTGTGGTTTTAATTTGCATTTTCCTAATTATTAGTGATGTGAAGCATTTTTTCATATGCCTGTTAGCCATTTGTATCTCCTCGTTGGTGAAGTGTCTTTTTAGTTCTTCTCCCCATTATTTGACTGGTTTTTTTGCTTTGTTTTTGTTGAGCTGTAGGAGCTCTTTGTGGATCTTTGTTATCAGACCCTTGTCACTTGTCTGGTGGACAAAAATTTTCTCCCAGTCAGTTGGATTTCTTTTTGTTTTGTTTCTTGTCTCTCTTGCTGAACAGAAACTTTTTAGTTTGATATAGTCCCAGCTGTTTATGTCTTCCTTTATTTTTTGCCAGCCATAGTTGTTTCCCCAAATCTATTTCTGAGGTGAAACTTGTGAAGGGTTTTGCCCAGGTTTTCTTCTATGTATTTTATGGTTGCAGGTCTCACTTCCAGGTCCTTTATCCTTTTTGAGTTAATTTTTGTACAGGGTGTTGTCTTGGTCCATTATTTTACAAGTTTTGATCCAGTTTTCCCAGCACCATTTACTGAAGAGGCTATCCTTGTTCCAGAGTATGTTTTTTGCCCCTTTGTCAAAGATTAGTTGACCGTATATGTGTGGTTTTATTTCTGGGTATTCGATTCTGATCCATTAGTCTGTTTGTTTTTTGTACCAGTACCATGTTGTTTTAAGTATTATGGCTTTGTAGTATAGTTTGAGGTCTGGAATAGTAATACCTCCGTTCTCTCTTCTGTTTGTCAAAAGGGTTTTGGCTATTTGGGGTCTTTTGTTGTTCCATATGAATTTCAGTGATTTTTGTTCTATCTCTTTAAAATATGTCATTGGGATCTTTATTGGAATTGAATTGAATCTGTAGATTGCCGTTGGTATTATGGCCATTTTGATAATGTTGATTTTTCCAATCCATGTGCAAGGAATGTCTTTCCATTTTTTAGCATCATCTTGTATTTCTTTTAAGAATGTTTTGTAGTTTTCTTTGTATAGGTCTTTTATGTCTTTTGTTAGGTTAATTCCCACGTATTTGATTTTCTTTGGTGCAATGGTAAAAAGGGTGTTTTTAAAAAATTTCTTCTACTTCTGATTTATTCTTTGCATATATGAATGCTGTTGATTTTTGTGTGTTGATTTTGTATCCAGCTACCTTACCGAATTGGTTTATTATTTCAATCAGCTTTTCTGTCTGGGTTCTCTACATAGTGTATCATATCATCCATGTATAATTCTAGCTTTATTTCTTCTTTCCCTATTTGGATTCCTTTTATGTCTTTCTCTTGCCTTATTGCCCTAGCTAAGACTTCCAGGACTATGTTGAAAAGGATTGGAGAGAGTGGGCATTCTTGACTGGTTCCAGACTTTAATTGAATTGGTTTCAGTTTCTCCCCATTGAGGATGATATTTGCTGTGGGTCTGTTGTATATAGCTTTTATTATGTTGAGGTATGTTCCTTAGAGGGAAATATATCAGTTTTTCAACAGTGAGTAGGATATTACCTATAGGTTTCTCAAATAACTTTATTGTGTTGAGGTTTGTTCCATTTCCATTTTTTGAGTTTTTATTATAAATGGATATTGGTTCTCATCTCAGAATCTGTTGACATGACAATGTGTTTAATATTTAATTCTGTAGATATGGTAAATTAACATTGACTTATCATGCAATACTTGCATTTCTGGAATATATTCCAATTAGTCATGATGTATTGTCAAATTTTGTAAGATTGTTACATACATGTTCCTCACGAATATTTGTTTGTAAGTTTTCTCATATTCTTGTCTGTTTCTGGTATCAAAATAATGTTGGTCTCATATAATTTGCATAGAAAATTTTTTCTTTGTTCTTAAAAGATTTGCAGAAGTTTGAAAGGATAGGTATTAATTCATTCTTAAAAGTTTGGTAGACTACTCTGGTGAAGGAATCTAGTACCAGATTTTTTTTTTTAGATTTTTGATTATATGTCAAAATTGATGTGTTCATATTTTAGTCTTAGTAGGTTGTAAGTTTCTAAGAATTTATCCTTTTCTCCTATGTTATCAAATTTGTTAAAATAAATTGTTCATAGTAGACTCTTTCAATCCTTTGTGTTTCTGAAGAATTGGTTGTAATTTTTCCTTTTTCATTTCAGATAATATTAAAGTTTTCTTCACTTTTTTATGATTCCATGTAGAGGTTTGTCTATATTGTTAATTTTTCTAAGAACTAAAGTTTTGGTTCATTATCATTTGAGATGTCTCTTAATTTTCTATTTCATTTATCTCTTATCAAATTTTTATTCTTACCTTCCTTCTACTAGTTTTTGATTTTGTTCTTTTTTTCCTAGTTCCTGAAGGTGTAGGTTTAGATTATCTGCTGCCATTTCACCATGGATAGGTCTCATTTCATTTTATTTGGGAAGCTAAACAGGCTCAGACCTGATTTGTAATTTGATGGCAGATTATTTAGTTGAACTCTTTTATGTTTCTTCATTCAGCCTTTATGCTATATACTTCTTAGTACTGCTTTTGTTGCTGTCATTTCGGGTAGCTTGTTTCTTTTCCTTAATTTCCAGTACAGAACTTGTGAGCGGGTATTTTTAAATTTCTTCCAGGTATTTTAAAATTTCTTATGATTTCTTCAACCCTGTAGTCATTCAGTAGCATGGTGTTCAAACTTCACATTTGAAAGATTTCTTTCTTTTTGTGTTTGGTTTTTAGTTTGATACCATTGTGATCAGAGAGGAGACTTGATATAATCTTAGCCTTCACTAATCACTTAACACTTGCTTTGTGACTCAATATCGGTCTATTTTGGATAATGTTTCATGTGTACTTAAGAAGAATATGTACGTGGAGTTGGGGTAGGACAGAATATGTAATCAGCTTTCTCGGAGTGCAGTGACACACGAGTATGTCTTTTTTTTTTATATTACATCCATTTGGTCTAATTCTCTCTCATCTCATCCACTGTTGAATTAAAGGGCATTGAATTCCCCTACTACTATCATATTGCAAACACTTTATATTTGTTAATTTTTTATTGTTTATATTTGTTAATAGTTGCCATACACATCTTGATACTCCTTTGTTTGGTGTGTTTAACAGTGTTATATCTTTCTGATAAAGAATCTCATTATATATAAAATCCATCCCTGTTTCTTGGTACTTTTTCAGCAGGCCGTGTATGTCACCTTTTATAATTTTGGTTGTACCTGGCTTCTTTCGTCCCATTTGCTCATAGGATTGTTTTTTAATCATTTACTTTTAGCCTTGTTTATGTTTGGAGCTCAGTTGGGTCACTTAATTCCTCCCTCCTCTCTTTTTTAATGTATGTCTTAGAAACTGAGAGAGGTGATATACGTTTGTGTTTCCAGTAGGTGATGCTATGGTTTTATTTGATTTTAGTTTTTTTGACTTTTTCTGCTTCTGCAAGTACTGATATCTGTATCTGCAGTTTTCTGAGTAATGGTCTGGAGGGGGCCTGGAGAGTGGTGAAAATGTGTGAAATGTGTGGTAGGGCAGGTTGATTAGTGATTGTGGCACTGCTGATATCCCTTCTGGGTTGAAGACCTACAACTGTGCCATCTTTATGTGCTTATTGTTCATGAAACCTTGGTGCTGCCTGTACTCACAAGTTCTGTACTAGTTCCTAAGAGTGGGTCAGTAGTAGTGCAGCCCAGCTCACTGTTCTTTCTGTTGGGAAGCCCTCTGGTCTGTGGATAGCATCTCAGATTCTCTTCATGCAGTTTCTTTCAGTCAGAATTTTGTGCCTTCATATCACGTAGTTCTCCCCTCTTCAAGAATTCTGGCTGAATAGCATGTTTATAGTCTTTACTGCAGCATCACATTCCAGATCACAGATTTCAGAAATATCTTTCCATCTACCTCTTGTTCAACAAAGCACTATCTCCTTTTTTTCTTTCACATGCAGCCTGTGCTGGTGTCTGTTGCATGGGATGCTCCAACTTTAGCCCTAGCTATTGGCGTCCCTGAGTATGGTTTCCCTCAGGTTATCCATTAAATGATCCTCTTGGGAGCACAATGGTGAAACTCTTCTTGATGCCATCTTATTTCAGATACCTGGAAATATATCTAAAAGGTGTTCACTTTAGGAGAGTAAATATTAAGTTCTTTTGAGAAACATTTTTTCAATTGAAACTGTTAGATCTAAGCAGAATGTCTTTTTAAAGGATGTTACAGAATATAAAGCAAAAATCGTTTTTGTCAATAACAGGGTTTTTGTTAGGTAATTATCATTTAAAATTCACAATTCAATAATATTTATAATAGTCTATCAAATTAGTTCTTAATAATTTTATCATCACCAATTGCATATACTGTTATGTACTCATTTATTTTATATTTTAATTTATTTATATGAATATAAACTAAGAATTAATAGATTCGTACAGCAAGCACTTAATTTTTACCATTACCATCACAAAGAATGTTTTAATATGAAGTATGTTTATATAGTCTTACATACTTGGGACTGAGAATTTGAAAATCAGGAATCACCAGATTTGGTGCCTGAAGAGGGTCAACTTTCTGGTTGATGGAAGGTTATCTCATTTTCCTGTTGTAACCTCTCATGGTAGAAGGTGTAAGAGTGCATCCCTCTTCTATTTTGTAAGGGTACTGTGAATCTAAAATATTCCCACTCCCATCCCCCATACACACAATTTCAAGACTATAGTTATACTTTTTATCTGTTTATGTATGGTATATGTATCTGTAATTTATGCATTAAAAGACTAAGTATTTTCAATCCTGAAGAATCAAATTTTGCTTTAAGGATGATTTTGTTCAAGCAAGAATAATCTTGTAAGTATACATTTTCAAATTCAAAACATTTGAATTAATGAAAAATAAATCTTCAGTGACCTAAACAATTTCTTTTGTTTAATTTCCCTTTAAATGATTTAAGGTGCACTGAAGGTACTATCATAAATATTAGGTCACACTAATTTCCTAGGTTGTAAACTTCTTTTTTCACAGTATCAAATTTTTTCTAGGTTTCTAAAATCAATCCCAGCTTAGAGAAGAATATGCAGAATTTTTTCATATCAAAATTTTATCACTCAGCATGGAATCTCTTGTGCTAGGCTATTAACTCTACTGCAGCATTCCAATTTTGATTAATGGACCGTTGCTTTGCTCTAGGTCTATTGGGAACAGGTCTTGGTTATTCTATTTCTGCCTTGGTCATTTTGCTTGAGTTTAGAGATTTTGCTCAACATTCCTACTCTTCCAATTAAGTTCTTTATTGTTCTTCTACCTTTCTTTCTTTTTCCCATTCTTTTACTGTACCATTTCTGCTCTTACTAATACTTTGATACATGTCCCTAGTTTTCAGTCAGATAATAATACATTTTAGAATTAAAGTTCTGTTTATGACTTTAGAGATGCCATTAGTTGGCGAGTATAGGTGTTGGTATGCTGTGGTCACTTGCAAAAATTAAGTTTCTCTATGCAGTTTTGTATCCTAAATGCAAATTTAAGTAACTTATGTAGGAATTCAATGGCTTAGTTTTATTTTTCCCTTATGGAATATGCTGTGATAAACTTATTTAATAGTCAGATGAAGATTCCTAAACACTACTAGTGCTACTTTCTTAAAAGAATCACTCAATATTTGGTCTAAACAATTTAGTTGACTAGATCTTTTAAGTGAGGAAAACTTTACACAGACAGACAAATGAAAAAAACATCACAAGAAGCCAAACCCTATAATTTATTAGTTTTTTAGCATCTACAGTCTGTGTTCTAAGTCTCACAAAAAATTAGTGCTTAAAAATATTATTATATTGAAGGTGCACAAACAAATTTTTTCCTTCCACCTTTTAATTTGATCCTTCTATTTGTCTTGATTTAACCTGGCATAAAAATGAGTGAAGCTCTGAAGATCACACCAAAAGGAACATAAAAACTATTTTTGAAAAAAGATCTAACAAAGGTATTAGCAAATCATGTCACAATTCAAAATCTGGTGTGATGTTGCCTGCATTTTTATTCCTGTCACTCTCTGATGTGGTTTTTAAAATTGGTGATGGGTTTTGTATGCTAATATAGTGGCCTGGAGGAAGGTAGAGAAGGACATTTAGTGTTGTAAATCAATTAGGAAGGTGAATCACTTCTCTCTTCATGGAAAACCTTATCTTTTCAAATTTGTTTAGCAATGTTTGCCTTCTGGGTTTCCCTGATCAAGTGAATAGACTCTGTTATTGATGTCCAAGTCTAAATGATCTGAAATTCAGTGCAAAGCAGATTCAAATCATTTTTCTTAAAAAAAAAAAATCTACAAGTTGTAATTCATAAAAAAGCACACTTTTCTACTTTTTT
This sequence comes from Uropsilus gracilis, assembly GCA_004024945.1. NCBI lineage: Eukaryota > Metazoa > Chordata > Mammalia > Eulipotyphla > Talpidae > Uropsilus > Uropsilus gracilis. The sequence goes on along the minus strand of PVHY01005853.1, from coordinate 16,052 downwards.
TCTGTTCTGGCATCCAGATCATGTATTCATGAATTGATCACAATGATATGTGCTGTGTTCCATGTACTCTCTGTTCTTAATCCTTAAGGACCTTCGAAAAATACACTATGCTTATCATATAAAAGATCTGTTGGCATCGAGAAGAAATTTCCTTTAAACCCTGGATTCTTCTCAGGATGTTTGAGTAATCAAAATGGTATCAGACAAGTTACCAGGAGGAAAGATAAATTTAATTGATGTAGGAAATCTATAAAGATTGGGAGGATTTGGGTTTCAGTAGGGGAAGATTTGGGTTTCAGTAGATATTTATCCTAAAGTAAGAAATGGGGGAGAAGTTTGGGGCATTAAGAACAGAGTGTATGGGAATTCATGTAAGGAATGGATTACTCATAAAGCCAGATATTGTGTAGGTGCATGTTGCTCTGCCATAGAGATACATTTCTCCAAAGAAAAAGGTCATTTCTAGAGATAAACCTACATCTGGATTATACCATCAATCTTCCCTTGTTTAGGTAATTTGGTTAATAATTTCTTCTAAAACTCTGTGATTTCAATGAACCTCAGTTCAAATAACCCATAATAAGCTAGTATGACCTGAGTAGGACTTTCTGAGCACCTTGGGGAAGTCTGTTGTATCATGAGTATTACTCATGTTTATGCCATCTTCCAACATTTATCCTTCTCCACTGGGACTTGTTTCACTTACAACTTCTAGCATGGATAAAGATCTCTAGTAGCCAGGTGAGTAACTCTATCCATGGCATTGCAGGAATCTCTAATGCATATACTATGACCTAGAGTAAATCAATTAGTTGTAGTTTTTCTGGGAGTTGGAATTAAAAAATGCTTAGGGAAGTATTGTTCAATCAGTTGAATTACTCTGATATATAAAGACAAATTATTAAGGACTAGTCACCTTGATCAAATACAGAATGAAAGAAGGGACTTCTTTTTGTGCATTCTATACCCTGGTGATGGGCAGAATGCCTGACATAGAGTAAATGATCAATCAATGCATTTGGTGAGTTGGTGGATGTGGAGAATCAGATTTGCTAGATGAATGAGGCTACCTAACTCTTAATTCAAGACAGTAACAATTTTTCTTTTCTTGAGTCACTTTATATGGGTCTTATTTGTGGTATTTTTGTTTGTTTGTTTAACTGAGACTTCATAAAGAATATAGCAGACACAGTCCCAGTTTCTTGAGGGAAACTGAACATTTTGCTGCCAGATCCAGACACAGACTCTTGAATGTAATTCCCACCTTCTAATTTAGGTATGTACCTATAACATCAACTTGAAAAATTGGTTTACAAAAAACTTTATCAAGCCAACAGAAGTCAGTGATGTTTTAAGTTGGAAAAGAGGAAGTCTTCTGCTTGAGACGATCTGTTGTGAAATCTTTTTTGTTGTCTATGCACTTTGTCCCATCTCTAGGGATGTATATTTCTTGTTCTTGATCTATAATTGTTACTCTCAAAGTTTCTGTTTATTAATTCATAGGAAAATTAAGTGATGTCTATCTTTTTCCTTCTAGTTGAGACATTGATATTAAAAATCTCATTTACAGTTGCATTTATTATGAGGACTGTTGGATAATTCTTACCCAATATGAAGATAATAGAGGAATGAAAGCAGAGCAAAATATGTGGGAGAACATATTTAGGGGAACAGTGATGATAGAGTGGGAAATAAAGCCATATGTAGGGGATAGATAGATGGTACAGAAATGGGGTAGAGGATGCCAATGAACACTCTTCTGTTCCCATATTGTGCTGTCTCAGAGTTGCAGCCACAACAAACTGAGAAACAAGTTGATCAAAGATATACAAAAGAGGTGCTTTGCCTATACAGACACTCTAATTCTGACAGAGAGCATATATGAACATGAATTATACATACTGAGTTACGTATATTAGATTTTTGCCTCATGCCTACTCCCTGGGGAAGACATGATAGTAGAAAGGAATTTATTTGAGCTTGCTGGAAAATATTACAGGTTAAATTTTGCACTCAAGAACTCTAAGTTGGATAAATTGGTGGAGGCAGAATTCATGAAACAAGCAGAATTGAAACATATGCATATATGCCAATAAAGAATGGAATATTTTTTGTAAATGTGAAATAAAAACACCTAGGTAAATGATAAATTACCAGTATGCAAATATCAAAAGAATAGATTTTCACATTTTAATTTTTCATATATTCAGTGAATATATTAAACAGAATACAGATAAAAAAATGAACTTGAAGATCATTTTGAGGAAATTTCCATGAAGAAATTGGGAACACATAAAGAGAGCAAAATATCAAGACTATTTGAAATGTGGAGAATTATTATGCATAAGTCAGAATCTCTTTACAGTTTCAACAAGAAAGTAGAAAAATTATGAGCATGAAAAATTTAAATAATATTGGGAAAGTATATTCCAAAAGTACAGAGAGCCATGAAACTTCAGTTTGTAAAGGATCAAAGTGCCAGGGTGGATTAGTAAGTAAACCTCATTCCTAGCTGCATTAAAGTCAAACTTAAAGAACATCAAAGACAAAAGGAAAATTTAAAATTTCTCCAGGGATAAAATGTAGATGGCCTATAAATGAATAAAGAATCAGTTTGACATCACACTTTGCACTAGTAATATGGATATAAGAAAACACTTGAAAATATTCTTCAAAGTTTACATAAAAAATGCTATTTTCTACAAACTAAAGCTCATAAAATGGTAAAAACTCTCTGTTTGTATATTAGCTATTATTTTTGAGCAATTCTTACTTGATTGATTGTATTTTTTTGTGTCAGTAGGGGGACTTTCTACTTTCAGGATACAAAAAAAAAAAAAAAAAAAAAAAAAGACTTCTGGAAGCCCGTCTTAGTAATAGTGTTATTGAGTCCATAGCAAATGACTATAGGGCGGTAGAACTTGTCTGAATTATTTCTTAAAAGTGTAGGAATTCTATTTTGAGGGCCTAAGACTAGGATCCATGACATCACATGGACATATTTTAAAGATAATTAAAGTAGTTAAGGGTCTCAAGTTACATAGGATGTGTTTTTTTTTTTTTTTCTATTCATTATGGATAAAACAAATTTTCAGTGATTATGGCAAATTGTATGACTTCATATTCCATGTTATACATTAATTTGAATGAAACCATCATCATTTATGGTATTATTGAGAAAGTAACTGCATTTACTTTGTCTTTATGTTTTCAGTAGAATATGCCAAATATGCAAATTTGTCACCAAATCACTGAATAAATGAATGAATTATTTCAATATAAAAAATATCCTTTCCATCTTGTATACCAAATGTTTCATTCTAGTGTAATCACCAATATTTAGATGCCCTCATACTATTCATAATCATCCAGTATGCGACTAATAAAATAGTAAAATCTTAAATTCCTATCAATAAATGGTTCGCAAGAGTATGTAAGGATAACCTTGAAGTATTCTTCCCCAATGCTTAGAATCTACAATTCTAAGAGGAACTAAAAAGAATTTAAAAAATGACCCTTTGCACTCTTTTGGAATTAAAGTAGAGCAAACTATTGTTTTTCTTTCTTTACATTTTCAGATTTTGATGGTTAATAATTTTACTATTTTCTTACCACCATTGTGGTATGAATTTGGTGAATTCCAGAAAGCCCATGATTTGCGATCATTTCAGTCCTATACATTCCTTGTTATATTGTGATTTTCTTGTCCAGTTCTTGGGAAGGCAAAAGGACTAAAATTTAAAATTTGAACAATTCATTTTTGGTTATTAAAGTATGCATGAAGCCAGAAAAGTGGGAAGGAGGAAATTTCCTTCCAAATGTCTATAGAATTTCTCTTCCAAACCCTAGGAATACTGATTTCAGAATACAATAGTCTAGTAGGTAGTCTTTTAATGAGAATAATACTTCAATTAATTTTGAAGCAGATTAAACAAAGTAAATCATGTTTTTGAGTTTGATATCAGTTTTTAAAATTTTAATATTATTTATTTTTATTCTTTAGAATAAAAATGTTTTTTAGGATACCTGCCCCTCCCTCCTCCTCGTGGTACCCCCTCCATTCTCTCACATCCCTCTCTCTGTTGTTTGCTAGTCTGCGTTAAGTCCATTAGTCTCTTACTTTCCTGTGGCAGTGTTCTTTTATTGGGTGAGGGACTGTATTGTTGAAACCAGGTGAACCATACTGGTTGGTTTTCAGTCTTAAGTTTGAGTTGGGCAGCCAGTCTATATACATTTTTTTTACGTGCACAATCTGTCTTTAATAGCCAGTCTATATTTATTTGTGGTCTATCCATGCTTTCTCATTGCAGGCTATCTTCTCCAATCCCATCTCCATTGTTTAACTGCTTTACCTTATGGTTCTGGTGTAAGATTTAGGGGATCTCGCCTCCAGCCATTGTCAGTGAAGAAGTTTCTCTGTGGATACAGGCATCTGTGAATGGCTGTTAGGGATCATTTCCTCTGCCTTAGTTTGCAGCTTTGCTGTGGGGCCGATGGCCCCGATCTTTGACTTTTCTCTCCTCTCCCATAGTGTGAGGAGGGGACCTTGTGCTTCTAAAAGGCATCTCTGAAATGAGGTCTTGGGTTTTCCTGACCTGGTGAGCGCATAGGTATGCTTCATGACATCATGTTTCTATGGTTGTTTCTCTTGTCTTGCATGCACTGGTTCTCCTGGTTGTCCATCTGCTGTGTCCAGCTCAGGATTGTGGACTGGCTTTTTGCATGGTCCCTTACCTCTTCTATGATGGAATTTGTGTTGTGCATGTTCTTGCTCCTCCTGAAGATTAACTTGAGTGAGAGTGAAATGGAAGGGGCATTTCCACCCCTCCTCCCACACGCCTGTACTTTCCTGCATGGGGGTGGGGCCCAGATGGCTGAGTATGTGCCCTTCCATGCTCACCTTGGGCTAGGAGTTGGGGAGAACATGGCTCCACTGATTCAGGCTGCGTTGCACAGCAACCATCCACTGGTGGATGGGGCTAAAAAACCCTACCCTGTCCCTGTCCTGGGCTCACCAGGCTTGGAGGGCTTACCTGGGTTTCTTTGCCACCTTTGCTCCCCACTGGCAAGGGAGCCCTGATGGCTTAGGCCATATCAGTTTATGTATTAGTGATGTATTAGATACCCACCAAAAATTTACTGCACTCATATATGCCATACTGATAGCATGGGTGCATGACATATGAATTCTGCATAAGCTCACTGAAGTCTGGTAAAGAGTAAGAATATTTCAAAGAATCTCTTTTTTCCTTCAGATATAACATTGTATAAGATCTGGAAATAAGCTGAGAAAATAATAATTTTAAATGAATGAATATGCATATTTGATTAAATATATTTGATGGTATTAGATAGTTGTCCTAACTTGTACAGGAAATTAGAAGAATGAAGAGCTCCTTCTGTTTAAGAAAATTAAAGAAAGCTTCGTGGGAAACTAATATTTGAGCCAAGGTTGAGGGATGAGTAGGCTCTGTGATAGGGAAAAGACCTTGGCTGGAGGAAAATATAACAATGGTTAACATTTGCAAAAATCTCTTATCAGAAACTCTATGTATTTTGCAAAAGGAACAAAATAAAAATCCAGTTCCATGAAATTTCATCTGAAAGACAACTAAATCATTTTTTCACTTTTTAATGGTTCCAGTTCATATTCTCCAGTAAGAATGCCTCTTGTATGTTTGAGAGTTTCTATTTTTATGCTGCTTTTTGTGTTAGGTAGATTTAGTCTCCTAACCATCTAAACCTATGAATTGATTGCCTTACTTAACACAAGGGACTTTGCTGATATGATTAAGTTAAGGACTTTGGAATGAATCTCATTTTAGTCATATGAGCCTTTGCAGAGAGGCAAAAAGGTAGATCAGAGAGATGTGAAGTGAGGGGCACTGTTACCGGCTTTGAGATGTTGGAAAGTGGATGTCAGTCAAAGGGTATGTTTGGTCTTCGTACACTGGCAATTGTTCACAGTTGACTGGAAAAAAGAAAAACAAACAAATAGAAAAACCAGATCTTAGTCAGTTTCACCAGCACAAGGGAAAGGATTGTCTCCTAAAGTATCCCAAAGGAAGACAACACTGATGAGATATAAACAATTCCTGTTGTTTTAAACCACTAAGATTGTGGTCATTCATTACAGCAGCAATTAAAAAAAAAGACATTTTTAAGACCAAGAGAATCAGACTATAACTTAGTGAGAAGTCACATAGTAAAAGTTATTTTTTAGCACAACAACAGGTGATTTCTGTTTTGGTTGTGTCACCTAGTGATTGATCAGTGTTTAAGAGATACTTATTAAAGTATAATTTATCATGAAATCTCAGGTGCATAAAAATATTTGACCATCATTTCTTTGAAAATATATCTTATATAGGGAGGTCAATATAAAATATACCATTGGATGAAGGCACCTTATTTTAATTATGTCGAGAAATGTTATCATCATATATTTGATAGCTTTTCAATCTCCTGTATGGTCAGATCTCACTACCAATTACATTTGACACTCTTCTGTTCTACAGTCTGACATGCTACTCATCTGTGTTATTGTTTTTCTTGAGACCCACCACTTTCTGCTTGATCTCCAAGAAGTGTGGTGTGGTGGGTGGTGGGTTAATGATTCCAATTTTGCCTTTAATATCAGCATCTGAAATGGAAGTCACCCTACCCCCTCGGGGCTCTGGGCTCTGGGTGCCAGAGGCTGCTGGCAGGCAGTACCAGCAATAGTGGAGGATGGGCACTTTACTGCCTGCCACCAGGGGCCCTGCAGGGGGGTTCAGGTTGCAGGTAGAGGTCAAACGATGATGGTAGATAGCTGTACTTCCCCCACTAACCTACTCCTGGCAAGGTAGCCTCTGGTTCAGGTCTTCAGGCAGGAGCATGGGGTCTCCAGTGCGTGTGACTGTGTGCCCCACCAGCTGCAGGCAGTAGGGAGGTCCAAGAACTTGGTGTTTGGATAATGGAATGAACGAACCTATTAGGTGTGAGTAATACACTGATTGGTCGAGGGTGTGTGTGGGGGGGTGGGGGGCGCGTGCGCTCAAAGAGCACAGAAGGACTCTGTTCCTGACCTCCAAAGACACATCCAGTACCTGACCCAGAGCAACGGCAAGAAGCCGAAAAGTTTTGCAGGGAAGCCTGAGAGCTATGCAGGGACCTGGAGCAGCTCCTGCCTCCAGCCTGCCTCTAACAGGGCTGCAAGGAATACCAAAGGTTCAGGCCTGGTGTCTCCACCATGAGACAGTTGGTGTGGGCTGACAATGCATGAAGAGCTGTAATGCCTGCCAGTGACCAGCACTACTGTCCATTGCTGCCCAGCACGGTTGATGCGCAGCGGGCACTCTGCCCGGGTCACCTCCGAGAGTTATTGACTGCTCCCAGTGGGCCGCCATTGACTGTCGGTGCTGCTGCCTCCATGGCGTCTGTCTGTGTCTGATGTTGTCCATCCTGATCTTCAGACTTGCTGCTATATGATCTCAGAAGCCCTTTCTGGGAACACCTCTGGCTGTGGTGAGTTGGAACCTGGCCTGACGCTTGCCAGCATCCTGTGGGCACCAGGCCCTTATTGATGGGATGGCGCCATCTTGGATAGCAGTCTTTTGTTTAAGACTTTAAGACACTCTAGACACAAACTAGGATGAGTTAGCTGGCAGCTTGTGGCCCTGAGAACAGTTTTACTGTTAGTTAAATAAAGCTTTCGGTTGCTCCCTGAAACTGGCAATTATACACATGGGTAAGAACCCCACAGACTATTTGACCAGCTATAACCTGGTCACCTGGTTATAGTTGTCTCCCCCCTCCCCCCACACACACTGTTTCACATCCTCACTCTTTTTTGCTGGGTAGCAAAATAAGTGGAAAGAGAAAACCTGTCTAGCTTATTAAGTGGAGTTATTGAAAGCTATGGTTATCTACAACAGTAGTTCTATGCCAAATTCATTATTTCAAAATAAGACTTTAAACGTTTGGTTAGCATTGTAATTGTTTTGGCACATCATATCCTAGCATTTTATATCATAAGAAAAAAAATTGATGCTGCTCAAATTAATGTTTGGTGGTTTCAATATAGAGGAGCCAGATGAAATGAAGCAGAAGTCTGAAAAGATTTGGAGTCAAATGTTGCATTAAAGTAAAAATGACTATCTTCTTCATCTAATGTTCAATAAAAACCTCATTTGCAATAATTGTTCTGGAATGCTATTAAAAGTTCTGCTTCAATTAGAATTTCTGCCAAATTACTTTGGGAAGATCGTGAACTTTAAGAACTATTTTTTAACAGGTAGGATGAAGCTTAGACATCTTCATTAAATCTGGTACTTGTAGATGTGACATGCTTTATGAATTCTTCAGGAACTTTAGGACCGGGGTTTGATGTCAGCTTCTTGGTACTGTCTGGGTTCAAGTTCACTTAACTTAGCCTGGATGCAGGTATGGGTAGAAGGACTTATTGTAATCTATGCTATACCCTCCATCCACTCATCCTTCCAGTGGCAAAGAATATATCTTATAAATGACTAAACAAAATATAACCCTTGAATATTGATTCAAGCAGCATCAATTCTTTGGTGGTGGTTTAATAGTTATTTTGTTGTTAGATTTTGTGAGCATGTGTGCTCATTTCTTTATAGTAGCTTGAGTTTTGAGGTTTTTTGTTTGTTTGTTTTTTAAATCCAGTTCCCATCTTGGGTTGTATGTCCTAATTATTTTTCTAAAAAATAAGTGCGCTATATTTTGAAGATGTTCATGACATATTATAACTTTTGTGGTAAATCAGTTCTAAGAAAGAATCAAGTTCAAGGTCAAGCATACCATAAAACAATGTATTAAAATTATGTTGAAAACAATTAAAATCTGCTGCTTTGTATTATTCTCTTTTGGGATGTTTTAAAGAAATAATCATTTTTTTCCCTTTTCTTAATCCTTTGCAAGTTAGAAAGTAAAACAGCTCATTGTGTTATTTCCCTTGTCCCAGGAAAGAACAGAATATGCATAATTTAGGCAATTAGCGAGTGCCATTTTCATTTCCTTGCTTTTTTCCCACATTGGGATTGCCTCCCTCTTTGGTTTCTATGCTTTTCTCAGTATCTGTTAGGAACTAAAGATCCAAGTGAAAGCACTGGTTATAGGGGAAAAAAGAAATTCCCTTAGGCGAGTCTCTTAGGCAGGAGATAAAAGGTGGTGTATGAGTTCACAGCTAGTGGTTTCACATTATAGTAATATATAGTGTGCATTTCCTGCTGAATAGCTCCCTACTGATCTCAGGCAATAAAATGCAGATGTAGACATTGTACCTTCTCAGCATGACTAAGAAGAGAGAAATAAAATTTTCATCCTAAATTTTCTAAGTGTAACAAATATTTGACACTTGAATACAACTGAATGTATAGAAGGATGTCTGGAGAAATGTATGGAGGAAGAAAAGTCCAGGTTTTTTTTTTTTTTTTTCAGTTTCAATTGGTTTGCATGATTGAGTTTTTCACAAAAACCACAGGTTACCTACAGATTTACCTACAAGATTATTTTGTAATGTAATAGTCTCTAGTATTAAATTTCTTATTTGCATATAACAAATGGTGTATGTGACTCAGTGTCAGTTTTAGAGAATATTAGGAAACTGGTGATATCCGTATTTGTTTTCACCTCCATCTAAATGTCTGGTATCTTCACGGCATTCCAGTGAGATACAAAATCTATCATTGATGTTCTTCCACTATGATAATTCATTGGGAACTGAGTCTGGAAGGTACAGAATTTTATGGTGGTGGAAACTGAATAGATAAATGAATCATCTAAGTAGATATAGCCATCATTTATATATGAAAACAGAAACATATTGGATGTTGATTGAGCTCTGCTTTTCAATTGGAAACATTTTCATTTGAAAATCAATTACCTCTGATGTGATTTTTCTGTTCCAGGTGAACTGAATTTTCTTATTTTTATGCTGAAAGTTATTTTGTTCATCTATATATAGAGGTTATTTACTGAACAAGTGTAATTTCCTCTAATTTATTTTAATTGCCAATATTTAATGGCTGACTTACTTGTATGTTTTAGAATAAATACCAGCATTTAGAAGTAGAAAGGCAGAGGGAAATACTAATATATTTTTTCTGTTTACCAAAAACCATTTTTCCTAAAATATCTTCCACAAGTATCTGACAAATAGCAACAACAAAATTCCTGCTTAATTGTTTGTCAGTTTCCATGTTTATCTTGAACCTAAACAGATTTTCCTACAGAAATAATCCTGAACTTATCAGTAACTACTAATGGATTTTTTAAAATGCATTGAAAAAGCTTTTCATTTAAAATGAAACCTTGTGTTCAGCCAAGGTTCATCATCTTAAGGCAATTTTTGTATGTCACCCACACTGATAGTGCAGTACCTTTGTGAGTGTGTGCCTATGTGATCTAAGGATGATAAGTGAAGGAGGTATTTGGTGTTGGGGAGGAAGAATGGGAAGAAAGCAATATCAATTTAAGATTTAGAGAAAATAAAAAGAGCTTAGACTTGATGACTAAAATCCATGACCGGAACCTGGCAATTATGAGCTGGAAAGTATTCATGTAATTTATGAGTAACCCTATTTTTGGCTGAAACACAATTCAAAGGGATCACTCACTGCTTGAAAGAAAGCCCAGGTATATTGGCACAGCCACTGAAAACCAACATTTCTATAGTGCTTCCAGCAGCTTTTTATTACTGAAAGGAATATAAGTGGAAAATCTTTCTCACTTGGGGCTTGAAAGATAGCCACCTACAGGCATTTTACTTTCTTAGTGTTAAAAAGATGAAATCATCATCCTTTTAAAATTTTTCCTATCAGGTTTGTTATAGAACAGCTTAATCACTTGTGCTATTTTTCTTTTGGATTAACTATTTCTATCCTGTGCTTAAACTATGTTTTCATGTCAATGTTTTTCTGAAGGTCACACTGAAACTCCTCTCATTCTGCAGCCCTTTAAAATTCAGCGAGAAGCTGTTTGAATGGAAACGTCTTTGGCTCCTGCTACGCATCTCTTTGACATGTGGAATAATCAAGATCTTCTGGTGTATCAGTTCCCTCATCGACCTTGAACATGATTGATGGTGATGTAAGGCTCCTTTGCTGATGGAATCGCAGGGAGCCTTGGCGTGTTTATGCAGAAAGGTAAGGTCACTCTAATCCCATTAGAACCTGACATCCAGCACAGAGTGTGTCTGAGACATGAAAGTGGGATTTGACAATTTCCTTTGAAGCAATAAATAACGGAGTCTATAAAAGAAAGAACATGGATTTAGGAAGTGCAGATGTGTTGCTCAGCCGTGTATCCTTAGTTTCTGTCAGGTTTGGTGGACACTCATGAGAGTTACTATTGGGTAAGAAAATCTAGATCCCGTTCAGCAAACATACAGCACAATTGTCAACAATTGTCATTCCCTGAGACGGGATAATCTCAACCAGTGGGAATGTAGAGTGTCATTTCTCAACACAGTTCTCCAGACAGTCACTACCAATCAGAGTTGGCATAAGAGAGTCCAATGTTTGTCTTTGAATGGCTGAACAAGTTAGCACAGCCTTAATCCTATTAGTTAAAAATAAAAGAGCCTCTCAGTTTTCCAAATTTTTAGGAGTATACTTTGTCTGACCCATTTATTTTTTCATGATTTACTCAAATCCCCTCCAAAATGATTCTTGCTGAGCTTATGGAGAAATAACTGTGGGCTGCTTTTTTTTTTTTGAAGACACTGTTGTTGCTCTGTTTAAACAGGTTCATCACATGGGGAATTCTCACCTGAATACCTTGTTACAATATATATTGAGGTTCAGTAGGTCTGGGAAGGTAAAGATCTGTATTTCTAACAAAATGATGCTAAATGATGCTAAATGCTAGTCTTGTTGTCCAGTAAATAGTTGCTTCTCAGTGTTGGTGACATATTGAAATTACTGGAGAGCGTTAAAAAACACCAACACCTAGGTCCCGCCTCAGAGACAGTGACTCTATAGGAACAGGATATGGTCTGCATATTTGGATATATAAAAGGTCCTCAACTGATTGCAATGTGCTGCCACAATTGAACCTTGCTATTTTAAGCTGACACCAGACCTATAGCTAGTATATCATCCCAACTACTAATACAAAATAATTGGTTTCGTGGAACTCACTTTAAAACAACTTTCTTCCCCTTCCAGCCCTCATTCATTTTGATTTGGATCTCTATTTAGTTTCACACTTTTCTTTATAATCTTTGACTCAATTTGTGCTCCTTTTTCTCTCATTTTCTATCTTTTAGTCAAGCGTGGGCTTTTCTCAGGCCACTTTGACTTGGTGTCTACTTAAAGAAGCCCCTGGCTCTGTCTGCTAGAATCCTTTGCTTTTGTTTTAATCACATAAAAAAGTGATAGGTGCTATACTTTTATCGATTCTGAAACTGATGAGGTAAGAAACTTTTCGGAATGTTTAGCTTTCAGCTACTATAGTTTAAGAATCACACGGTTCTCACCCTTCAATAATCACAAAAATGATATGATTGTGATCAATATTCCATGTCACTCTTAGGTGACTCCTAATGAGTGGTCTCTTGTAAGATTCCCCTCATCTTCAATGACATAATCTGTGACTTGCTTCTAAGCAAGAGAGCATGACAAATGTGATGGTATGTCACTTCTGTAATTGCATTTAGTCATAGTGTAACTCCCTTTGTATTAGCAGACCAGGTAGAGGGCAAAGGATCCCACTTCCTTTGAAGAAGTCAGCCATGTTGTGAACATGGAGAGGGTCACATGACAAGGAACTCTGGGTAATCTCTGCAGGAGCCTTCCATCACAGTCAACACAAACATAGGTCTCTCAAGCATATGGCCTCCAGACATAAGTTACACTAACAACCAAAAAAAAAAAAAAAATCTGGTAAGCAGATTCTTTCCTAGTCAAGTCTGAAGACAAGAATTTTGCCCAGCTGACCCCCGCATTGTAGTCTGGTGAGACCCCAAGCAGAGCACCTAGTTAAACTGTGATGAGGTTGTTGTTGGTTTTTTTTTTTTTTTTTTTTTTTTTTTTTTTTTTTTTTTTTTTTTTTTTTTTTTTTTGTTGTTGTTGAGATATTGAGACTAGGTCTTGCTATTTTTTGCCAGTGGAACCACAGGCTCACATTGCCCTGAGTACCACTGACTCAAGCAATCCCCAGCCTCAGCTTCCCAGGTAGCTGGGATTTGTGATGAGGTTTTCAACCTACAGAAACATGTGCTAATAAATGTGTGCTGTGTGTCATGATTTCTCATCAAGAATAAATTAATAAAACAAACTTTTTTTTGCAAATCAGGAAACAGAATCTGTAACTTATATGACAGATGAACAATACCTTAACTGAACATAGAACTCACAGCTTGTACATGGGGCTTCTTTTATTATGACTTAATTTTTTTAAAGTCCTTTTAAGTTTACAGAAGCATGGAAGAAAAGGATTTCTCATATTCTCTCCATTCTCTCCCCAACATCCGTGAATTTTCCCACTATCAACATCCCTCAAGAGAGGGGTACATTTATTATAATTGATTACACATCATAATGTCTCAAAACCCAGTTTGCATTGCAATTTAATCTTGGTGGTGTGTTTTCCATGTGTTTGATCCAATGTATAAAGAAATTTCTTTTTAATGTAATAAGTGCATGACTAAATGTGGAAGGACAGTTAAACAGATTTCATACAAAACACATAGGATAAATAATGAGAACCATATAGAAAAACATTGTAGATTTTCTCCACCAATTATTTCTTCTTTATGGTGCTTTTTTTTCAAATGCTTCACAAAAAGTTATGTAAGGATTATATTTTTGAATCTAATTATTTTTCAACCCTTCACCATTAATTGATAAGAAATATATGGTATTTTTGAAAACTCATTCACAAAATGCAGAGACAGAGGAAAATGTATCATTATTATATTGCTGTCAAGAAAAACAAAAATCCATAAAATAATACTGAAGAGAAATTTAATTTTGTCTCAAAATCAAGAGAAAACAAACAAAAGCACCTGGAACAGTTGAAGTTAAAAACTACTATAAAATACATAGTTATTGAACATTATGTACATACAACAATTCTGTAAGCTTTAAATTAAAAACTTTTTTCAGTTTTATAAATGTTGATACATTTTGGACTGGTTATTGGAAAAATACCTGCTAAAAATGATTTCCACAAAAATGTGAATGAACTAATTCATTTTTCTGTGTTGTATTAAACTAAAATATCCATCTCAGTTCAGGTATAAATAATGCGTCCTTAGTAAGGGTCAAATGTGTTAATCATTGGAATTACAGAGTAAAATCAGGCGTACTTACTTCCCTTAAAGAATTCATGGTCAAGTTCCTATCCTTCTGTATGCTGCCATCATCACAGTGAGAAAAATGATAATCTTTGACTCCCATGATTTTGTGTTGATCTCATTGGTAACTAGTACAATATTATGGTTACTAGAGAGCAAAACATGCTGAAATATCTTATCCCTGAATCTTAAGCACCTCTTTGAAGGCTGTTAAACTAGTATACAAAAAGGGAGAGATGAACTATAGCACAGTGATAAAGGTATCGCATTCTGTCTATTCTCCCTTTAATTTTTAAGTATCAGAGTACTCTAGAAATGGGTCATGCATGATGAATCTTACCAAGCCGATTATCACCATCAACATTTATATGTTGGGAAGACCATAGGTTTTATTTAGACTTAAATAGAGTATCATTTGATCCCTAGTTATTTATCCTCTATGTGGATTTATAATTTTCATTCAACTCCTGAATATCAAGTGTATCATTTGTTTATTTAGTTTTATTACCCCACCCCCAAGTATGTCAAATATCAAATATGTGTTGTGCAGAGTTGTGGGATTCAAGTGAAATCTCCGCACAAGGATACAGGCCCCTGTTAGATATTAAAGGTAATATGTTTAGATGTGAAAATGGTCTGCACAATATTCCTTTATACTTGGCAGTTTGTAATTGAAGCTTTAACTGGTTACATGCCTCTGTGTCAAATCCTGTGACTCAGCCCACATATATGTGTTGAACTGTCCCGTCATCTACCTTACCCTCTGTGTCTTCTCTGTCTGTGTTGAACTATCCCACCCTTGTCACTGATGGTCATGTAAGTAATATGCTCACTGATCTGCATAGATTCTAGCAGTTGCACAGAAACATCAGGCAGGGCCAGGTCCAGGGCTGTGGGGGCTGGGAGGCAGGTCAGCACTCCAGGAATCTTGTTTCTCTGGCCTCCCTCTCTCCAGCTCTCTCCCCATGCCCCCTCACACTCTCCTCTCTCTTTCTCTCTCTCATGCACTCTGCACCCCTTTGTCTCCTCTTGCCTAGGCCCAGGTGTGCACGTATGCATACCCACTGGGCTACGCAAGCATGGGGAAGACACAATACCAAAGGTGCTGGTTATTCAGGCTGAGGGAGGAAAAAGCCTGGCCAAGTGACTTATCCTATAAACACCTAACTAGCTATATACTATATTTAATATCCTCCTTTACAAATTACAATCCTAAAACTGGGTTCTGATCATTAAGATTTGAGCAGAAATTATTGATGCAACTGCCAGATTATCTCTTAAAAGGGAAGGAACCTTGTTTCCTACCCTTTCTCTCTCTCTTCCTCTCAGAAATAGAAACATGGATTTGCTAGTAAGCCATATTCAATTTGGAGCAAGCCTCTAAAGGGTGCACTGAATCAAAAATGGAAGAGATTCTAGATTCTGATATCATCAATCTGTCATACAATCAGTGAACTACCTCCTTAGGCTGTTTGCAGGAGAAAGAAATGTGTCTTAGTGAGAAAAATGTGAAGTCTACCATTGAATCTCTGAAAAGGCAAGTATAATTCTGTATCTTCATCAATTTATCAGTCTGTTTGTAATCTTAACTAGTATTTTGCCCCATGCATATTGTCTATATGCCTGTGCAAGCGGCAGGCTCACCAATCTGCATAGGTACTTTATTGGTTGTAGCAGTTACATATCATATCATAGGCAGGGCAGGGCTAGGGCTGGGGGATTTCTGGGAGACAAGCAAGCCCCCCCC